>PNEQ01043890.1:0-29712 GCA_003012365.1 Medauroidea extradentata
CTATCAGCCGTACCAGTAACTTGTCCAGTAGTACTAACTTCCCAGAACTTCTTATAAGAGCCTACAACACACAAGCATCACTAACATCATTATTCATTACAGTACTGCCAAGACACACACATAATATGAGAACTCTGTGACCGGTCTCTTTCAGCCGTACCAGTAACTTGTCCAGTAGTACTAACTTCCCAGAACTTCTGATAAGAGCCTACAACACACCAGCATCACTATCATCATTATCCATTACAGTACTGCCGAGACACACACAGAAGATTAGATCTCTGTGACCAGTCTCTATCAGTCGTACCAGTAACTTGTCCAGTAATAATAACTTTCCAGAATTTCTTATAAGAGCCTACAACACACAAGCATCACTATCATCTTTATTCATTACCGTACTGCCAACACACACACATGTACACTTTCAGTTAATTTATACTGAGCATGTTTTTAAGAGTATTCCTTCACAAATAGAATACTTTTTGTAAAAACCATACTGGTAGCTAATTCTTGAAATGTTGTAAGTTTATTTCATTGTGAATTTGCTGGAAATTTCGTAATGGATTCTGTTTTGCTATTCTTGAGTAAAAATAACTTTGAAGTGAAATTATTCCATTCGGAGGAATCTTACAAGCTTTTTGGTCGTGAGATGCGATTCTGAAACACCTTGAAGATTGTAAACAGCATAAATGGAGAGGTCCTCTTAAAGTTGTGTGACTGCAAGAAGAATATTTTTAAATGACTTTCCAAACATATAGTTTGAGAGGCCTCAAACAACTACGTATGTGCAAGGTCTGTGACAAATTGAACTGTTTAATACAAGGTTCATAAAAGCCACGTACTCTCAGATTGCCCTGGAGTTGCACCACAGAAAAACTGAAAGTGCCTTGAATGCCTTATAAGATACTGCAGCTTTTCAAATGCCTGATAGCCAGGTTACCAGCTTACGTATGGACTTGCAACGGCTACTGTTTATACCAGTCTTGGCACATTCAGAAAAGTTCTACAAGCGTCAACTAAGCTGTTATAATATCTATGTTCATTTGAGTGACTTGCATGATTCCTTTATGTGTCTATGGCATGAAGACATTGCAAGACATGGTGTGGATGAAATTGCTTCTTGTTTATTGAAAATATTAAACACAGATATAACACACAAATAAAAGTGGATTATCTGGAGTTATAACTGAAAGAATAGGATGATGATTTTTGTTTATCTGTTTTTGTGTCCCTAGGAATATTTACATGTATTGACTACAAATGTGATCGGGACTTTGCAGTCAAACGTGCATTGAAACCTACAATCTTCTGTCAGAACGCGCGACATGATTTTTTATTATTAAAGGTTACTATTATTAAAGGTTAATTACATTTTTTTACATCAAGTTGATCAGTAATTAGTGTTTCGGTTAATTTCTTTTCTCTGTTTTGATTATCTCGTTAACTTTACTACAAGTATACCATAGACACCCTTAAGACTCGGTGTTGTCTGGTACAGATGCTAGAGAAGTACGTTTTATTTGTGAAGTAATAGAGACACAGTAGTTTTAGCCAGTCTGTATGTTTGTATCTCGTGACCTGAGAAAATTCTCGTTTACAGTAATGCAGTGGTGTTTTTGTTCCTCAGCAGGAGGACAGATATTTTTAATGAAACTTAAAGGCGGGTTCACGAGCTCTACTTCTGTTTTGTTTTAATGAGAGATAATTACAAAATTGCAGTCTGTCAGTTCAAGCTTTGTTGCAGTTCTCTAGATAGCGTGGAATGCTTGGCGCTATTTTATTTAAGGCCCTGTGAGGCCGAGTACATAATTTTTCTTTCTTTGTTGGTGTTTTAATATTATAGTCAAGTAGTAATCGCGCCGTCATGTTAATTGGAATTCATTTTTTTTTTTTTTTTTTTTTTTTTTTTTTTTTTTTTTTTTTTTTTTTTTTTTTTTTTTTTTTTTTTTTTTTTTTTTTTCCACTGTTTGATAGTTTGTTCTTTTTTAAAGTTTTTGAGGTAAATAAACAAAAGTTGTTCGCGACAACTTGTGTTTTAGTTAAGATGTTTTCCCTGCTGTAAACAATAGTCGTAATGGTTTTCAATAGTACAATAACTCTATGATAAATAAGTTGTTCTCTTAACCCTGCAGATGTAGTTTATGCAGGACCTACAAATTTTAAGGTTATATTTACATGCCAAAAGACACCACACATATGGCCGCACTAATCCATCACTGTAACAATTTCCAGTACCCCTTCATAGTTTATATTACTAATATTTGTCCTTTGATTTAATGTCTTAGCTACGTATATTTTTCTTTCATTTACACATTGTTGTGATTAGATTTGTTTATCCCCCCTATAAAGCATTGATGCTGTGTTTAAATTTGACCCCCCCCCCCCCCCCATCGTTGTCCAACGTTGTTGTTTTGATGTGGATATTTGATATGGGCTTGTAATTTTAGATTTTCATTTACTTTTTTGGATTAACCCATGGTGTTTAGAGCTTAAATAAGAATGAAGCAGATAGTTTGCTCCCACTTTATTAGTTGCTCTGCTCACTGTTTGTGGCAACTGAGGTTATGGCCACTTCCTGAAGGATTTATGCCACCATGTGAGCTGGTGTTTGATAGTAGTTACACTACTGATGACACAATTTATTCTACAGTCAACACTTGTTGAAAGAAGTACTTTAATGATTGCCTAGCCATAGTTGGTAGCCCTGGTAGTGTTGTCCACACATGGTCACCATGGATACACTGTATACATTTACACATACTTAACCTGCAGATACACTATTCACTTATTTACTTGTTTTACCAGTCAAAATTGTAATTCGTCGTCTGGCATTAGGTTGAGCCTAACTATCTCATTTTTACACATTATTACAATAACACTTACCTATTTTATTTAATAATTATCATACTTTTTCTACACATTTATTTTACTTACACATTGTATCGATTTGGTTTCAACACCGGGCAAGGAGACCAGTTAAAAGATCCCCCTAATATTTCAACCCGTATCATTTTTTGAGTCACCCGGGATGGTGAGCTCCACTTATATGTAATCATATACCTTTATGACTTAACTTAATTTCTAGTAATAATAACTTTTTTTTTAAATTTCACATCTTATCATTTGGTGTCGTCACCGAATAGAGGTGACTGGTTGTTTGTGGAAACTTCCCTTTAATTGAAGCCACACGTTAAATTTCGCTAGACCCCTACTTTTTACAACTTTATCAATATTCCGTACTTAAAACCCAATTTTGTATTGTTACCGTAATTGCCAGCATATAAGACTATTTTTTTTAAATATATTTTTGGCCTTCAAAAATTGCTACTCGGCTTAATGAAGGTGCAAAAATTTTTGGTAGCTTAAAAAAAAAAGCTAAGCTGTAAGCTGACGAGTTTTACGATGTTTCAAGGAATTGCATTTTTCATCACAAATATAAAAACGAGTGCCCCGTTTTTTTAAATAAAATTTACGGTACAAAATTTTGATGAGCTTCATTCATAATATAGGACAATTCCTCGCAGCGAAACGGCGATCGATGCAGCTGGAGTGCGTGCTGAGATACTTTGTCTCACTAGACGACAACTCTCGGGCGGAGAAAACGAGGATCTAGGTCTGCATGCTTACATAATTTGTCTCGTAAGTACAAAACTCTCGGGCGGAAAAAACAAGGATCTGGGTACCGTACTACACATTCATGTGTCTACTGTCTAGTGCTAGGCTGGCAGACAACAGTGCACTGGAATACAATGACCTTGCAAGCAGCTGTTGTAGCCCGGCATTGCCATGTAATGCATGACGTGCCTCAGCCCGGAGTTGCCAAGTAGCGCACAACTGCCGGCAACTGATGATGTCTCCGGCCAACACCGTGCATTTCCTTCGGCGCCCGGAGGGCAGTAGTAGCCAATGTTATTCGTTTTATGTGTTTACTATGATGTTTATATGATGGTAATGAATGCATTGAAAATATTTAAACTAAATTTTTAATGCTTCTGGCAAAGGAAAAAACTGTTTTTCTGTCGGGAATTTCAAAATTAGTAATTTAATTTTTCAAGATTTTGTACCTTCAAAACCATGACCCGCCATATATGTGGGGTCGTCCTATCTGCCGACAAATACGGTATGTCTCAATTTAATATCAATCAGGAATAATATACGTTCTAGATGGTAATACTCATGCTTATTGGAATTTTATATAACATTTGCTTCTCTCCTCATTCGTTTCTCAAAGAGTTTAAATGTTCTGTTGTCTTCGATTATTTATTTCTTTTTCATTGGTTAAGTGTACGACAAGGTGGTTAAAAATAAGTCGCAAATAAATAAATTAACTACAGAGAACTAAGTGGAGATGGTGATGAAAGAGAAAGAATGTTACACGGATAAACTTGTAAAGGTAATGAAAAATTCTATAGAATGTACCACACAGAAAAAGCAAATCCAGATACTAACAATTCCTGCCTCTCTATCATGGCTACAAAGAAAAATCCAAGAAACCTTTGGTGTGTATAACTATTCAGTTCTTCAGGCACAGAAACTTTTTAAAGAAAGACGGGTTTTAGCTGAACTAAAACGTAGACCTGGAAGAAAGCTTCCAAGTGAAACTGTAAGCACAGTTCTAAACTTTTATCAGAGTAATGAGCAGTCTAGAATAATACCAGGAATGAAGGATGTGATCAGTATTGGAAAAGAGCTTCAGAGAAAATGGCTAATACTGGGTAATCTTGAACCAGTTACCAGGGCAGAAGGCATCCTATCCTCGGCTTACCACCAAGGGTTCGACCTCACTAAAAACTCTCTTAAGAGCCCTATGCATTAAAAGGTAAGAAACGTCTGTCATAATCTATGCTCAGGGCAACCACAACGGGACTGCAACTAAACAGTGAGAAAATTACATGCACCTTTTTTAGTTTAAATCCATATATTCAATAACCATAATTTACATAACTCTTACCTCGAAATAATTTCACAGCAATCTGTGGTACAAAGCTGAACGTACACTTTTTAACGCTAAATCTCACACAAAATTTGAAATTTACAAAAGGACTTTTGCCCCAAAATATTCCAAAAGGGCACTCGCCACACACAATACTCTACACAGTTTCCTGTGCTTTATAATTTATACATTTTGCAAACGCGCTTACATAAATACAAAGCCGAAACACTATACACGCCTCCCAACCAGAGTTACTCAGGACGCATATACAATAATACAGCACACATCAAATGAGTTAAATGGTGTACTCAAATGGATTAAACGGGCCTTAACCTTCCGACTTCAACACTATCATGCCCAAAACGTCAGTTCGTCACTTCTCTTGCCGCAAATCAATTATGCACCCCCATTTTTCGGTTCTAGTCGACTTGGACAGTGCTTTTCCCGTTTCTTCGAAGTTGCAAACAGCAATGTTTTGAAGCGACTCGGGACTCGTCACGAGACAAATTCCTCAACATCCAAAACTGTTTATCAGACAGAGACTATTGTCAACTGAACCAGTTTCTCCACGAATTGGAAAACGACAAAAATTGGGACAACTCACCAAACCCTCGTGATCGCCACGGCCATCAGTCGTCAACCGCATACCTGAACTGCAATCGGGCCTTCCATTTGCCTCGCTTAACCCGAAAAAGTACGGGCAATCACCCACGCCTAATGGAAGAAGGTTTCCTCCGAGTTGTGACCATCAGCACTGCAACTTCATTGGACCGCAGCAGACTGATCGTCAACTTCGCCTGCTGCCTCCTCGTCCCACTCGCCTTGCTAGACTGAGAACTGCTCGCAGCATTGCCTACCAAGCAAAACACAGTCGTCTCCCTCCCTTACATTGTCGCCACTCTGCTGGCAAACTGGTTGATTTTATGTTTCCTTCAGGGTTCAATGAGGTCTGAGCACTAGAGTTTCCTGAAGGGGAGGAGAGGCTGCTTAATGTCCCAAGGAAAGTGGTTTCCCGGGCAGTCGACACAAAACAGTCTCTCAGCAGAGTGGAAAAATTCTCACTTTTCATAAAGGGGGTAGGCGTGTTGACCACTCACCATTTCTAGAAGAGCTCCCTTAGGAGGCAGCGTTTTCGGTCCGACACAGGCTTCGGCTCAAAGTCTGCTTCCCTCTTCAGCTGCTGGATGCGGGGGTGTAGTAATGGTGCTGGTTTTTCTGGAGTTTTTATCGGACTAATTAATGGTAGCTAAAGGCAGTGAGTGGTGGTTTCTAAGGATGCGACTGATATTGTCTCGTTTACGTCTAGGCGGCTTGTTCTCGGTGTCTTTGTAATGACGACAAAGTTCTGACAGTGTTGTGGGCTTTTCGGATGTTCTCTGTGGTGGGGGAATTACTCCCACAGGTATCTCACTATTGCTTGTGATGGCCTGTCGGCGTTTAGCTGCAGCTTCTGCCTTACGACCTTCCATTACTGCTCGTTCCTCAGGCGAGATATTAAGTACTAGACACTCTGAATCAGACATTAGTATTTAGAAATGAAACTATAAAATATGCTTTGAACTGTATATTGTTATCCCTTGGTACACTTTTACAATCACTGACTTTACACACTGGTTAATACATTTGGCTTTTCATATACGCAAGTCTTTATACACTACTGGTTTACAATATTCACTTATACTCGACCGCGTGGTTATTTATGCACGGAGCCCCGGGATTTCTCACGGACTTGGCTCTACTTCCGCATCCGGCGGTCAAAGATATGAGCCTCGTGGCGACTCGCGGTAGGCTGCGTTCCCTAATACTGCCCGCGCGGCTAGGGCGCGTCTCCTTACGAACTGTGCTTTCTGCACAAGAGTGGGTAGGATCAGGTTTCCCCTTCCTTCTCAAAAAGCAACCTGTAAAGAGGATGGGTAGGCGGGTTTAGGCTTCCTTCTCAGGAAGCAACCCACGGAAGATAGGTAGTGGTTAACAGGTAGGAGGGCGGGTTTCTGTTTCCTTCTCAAGAAGCAACCCTGGGTTTAAGCGAACGTCAGGTTTCCGCTTTCTTCTCAAGAAGCAACACTTTCGAGGTTGGGGGGTGGTGCCCAGGCTTGCTCGGGGAGGAGGCCAGAGCCCTAGACTGATGATTTGGCTAGGCGAGCGTCCGCCTTATATAAACCCTTAGGGGGGCTTAAAGTACTGTTAGTGGGTGGTGAAAATGGCCGCCGCTGGAGATGAGGCCATCTACTGGCTAGCAGGCGCACCACTCCAACACCCACAAATCTCCCACACTCGACAAAAAATACGTGACTCTATTTAAACATTCCCGCGGGGCCATGAAAATGTCCGTTTTGCCAAACAGAAACAAACAAAGCACTAAATAAATACACAAAATTAATAACATTACGTTTAAAATAATTATATACACACTTTCTCTCTTAAAAGTTCATAATTTGCCGCCTGGCATTATTTGCATTGTGTCCATCTGTTTGTTTACATTGGTTATGGCGGGCGTGAATATATACATACAAAAACGGTAAATATAATCATCTCTAAACCTTTAGTTTTATGTTTTACAGCAACACGGCTCACAATACTGGATTTAAATGACCCCTTGGGTGAAAATAAGGTAGGCCTAACTCTTACATATTACTAATATTACAGGGCCGAGCGTAAAATATATCTAAGCACCTAGCAGGGTGTTTCAACCTCCTCTACCAGCCGAGACCCCTGAGTCTCTCCTCCCATCAAGGTCGCCCCTCCATGGCCGTTAGAGGGATCGACCAAACAGAAGGAGCGACTCAGATGCCCCAAAGACACTACCAACACACACCTCATTCAACCAGGGAAAGCAAAATCCCCGAAAACGAATTCCCAACAAACAAAGGGAGGCTAAACAAACCTCGGCCGACAGACGTCCTCAAAAGAAGCAACAAACCGAACCAAATTAAGCAAACTGAAACGAAAAAGACCAAAAATAAAACAACCAAGCAAAACTACCATAAAGGTCGCATCCCCGATCAGCCAATCAGCTCAACCTAAATGAACTGTATTCAGGCTTCAAGAAAGTGTATCCTAACAATGTCAAAGTAGGATTCTCAAAGTTTTGTGCTTTGAGACCAAAGTGGAGTGTTCTCGCTGGTTTTTATGGAACACATAGTGTATGTGTATGTACCTTTCACCAAAATGTCATTTTACTTCTGCATGCATCCCGAACAGGAGGTATGTACAAGGACACAATGAAGTTTCTTTTATGTGATGATCCAAAGAGGTAATGCATGCTCAGACACTGTAATGAATGCCCTGAAAAAAAAAAAAAATCTTGTCAGCCATTTACAACCTAAATTTACTAACTTTGATGGAAGCGACCCTATTGATTTTTCACAGTGGATTTCCACGGATAGAACTCATTTGGTAAAAACCACTTCTTCGTTAGATGAGTTCATTGATGATCTAACAAACAAAATAGAAAAATTAATTCCTCATTCATTCATAGCAAAATCACAGTCATCCTTTCTGAAAGATTTAAAAGAAAACCTTCCATCACACACTGCTGTTAATCTGCTAAATTTTAGTGAAAATTATTCATTAATAATTCAAGACGAGGTACAAGGGTATCACTGGACTCTCGAATCTTGTACTTTGCATCCTGTTGTTGTGTATTGTATAAATACTGATGAGGAGAAAATTACATCATCTCATTGTATTGTTTCTGATGTTTTAAAGCATGAAGTGAGTATGGTCTACAAAACTCAGGAAATAGTTTTAAAATATATAAAATATAATTTTCCTCATGTCACAGAGATACATTACTATACTGATGGCTGTGCAGCACAGTATAAAATTAAATTTAACTTCATAAATCTTTGCATCATGAGGAGGAGTTCCAAATAAAAGCTCAGTGGTCCTGCTCTGCCACTAGTCATGCCAAGTCAGTGTGCGAAGGTATTGGTGGAACTACAAAACGTCTAGCTGGAAAAGAGAGTCTCCAGAAACCCCTTGACAAGCAGATCACAACTGCAAAAGAATTTTTTGATTTCTGCGACAAAAGCATTGAAAATATAAATTTTATTTTGTTGCAAGGGATGACATAGACTTAACATGTTCCTTCCTTCAAACCCGTTTCAAAGAAGTGCAGACACTCCCGGGAACTCACAGTTTTCACAACTTTAAACCACTCAATCATGCAGCCATCATTGAAGCAAGAAGATTAAGCAGTGATAAAGAACCCTCCATCACTTTCAACCTGAGAATGCTCCCTCAACTTCTTGTGAAAGCTGGTGATCTGTATTCCAGATGTTTCGTCACTTGCAAGTATGATAATTTATGGTATTTTGGAATGATAACAGAAATTAACCAAGATGAGGGAGATGCTTTCTTAAACTTTCTTCACCTGAATGGCCCTTCGCCTTCATTCTACTGGCCTATGCATGATGATTCTTGTGCAATACTTTTTCCTTATATTCTTGGTATTGTACAATCTCCCAGCACAACTTATGGCAGAATATACAACTTTCCTAGTGAGTGTATGACATTGATAGAGAAAAAAATTAAAACTACACAGATAAAACTGAGAAAATAAAATACAACATTGAACTGTAAAGGTAATCAACTATTCTGCCAAACAATTAGCAATATCATCTATACATGTTTAAGATATAATTTTAGCATTAAACACACAAGTTAATAAATTATTAAATTTTGGATTAATGTATACAACACTTATTTTTATTTTAAATTATTTTTCTTAGATCTTACAACTTATTTACTATCATTGAAACTTTATGACTAAGTTGTTTGATGCTATAACTTCAAATACTGTTAAATCTTAAAAGTCTTAACTTCGAGGAAAATTACTATAATAACCATTAATATGTTAAATTTAAGGTTATACAACTTTTTGCATTGCATTTCCTATAACAGGTAATGTAAGTCAGGCAATTGCAAAAAATACTGCCCGGCTACCATATTTTAAAATGTAAAAAAAATAAAAAGTTAAATTTTTATTGAAGGCGTTAAAAACCACACATTTTATTCTTTGTGGAGAAAGTACATGTCTTTGCAATCATTTTGAACATCAGAAACTTTGGATTCAATCTTGCCCACATTTTGAAAACTAATATTTTAAACAAATACTTTTTAATTTTTAAAAAATCAACATTAAAATATTTAATATATTTTTTATAATTTCTAACAAATCATAAGGGATGGGGTATTTTTCACTGAAATTATTATAGTTTCCTTGACATTTGTGAATAATTTGAAAGATATCTTATAATTTATAGTAGAGAAACAAAATAAAATGTTAGTACATGTGTCGTGCATAGAGTCCCTCATGAGAAATGGAAAATGCAGATCTCTTCAAATTTCAAAAAATTATAAAATTTAAACTATTTGCGATACAATGGAAATATTTCAGAGGGTTTCTTTCAACAATAAGGGGAATGAATGGAAAAAGTTAAAAGATTTACTTAAAATCTCAGGTGGTGGGTGACATGACCTCGTTGAATTTGCATGGAAAGACCCTTTCCAGAAATTACTGAAACTTAATGGCCATTTCTATTTATTAGATCATTGTGTTGCTTTGAAATTTACAACGATGCATCGCAAGGACCTAAAGATTATACCAACAAACTGATAACCATTAACAATGTATATGTAAATATATACAGTATAATGTTTTTATTGAATAATGTCAAACTTTAAGTTTTGGAGCTCATTCCCTTCGATATGACATGTCTTCAATTATAGTATTAAAGTTTGTTTTTGTATTTAGCATAACATTCACTTACTCAGAATAGTAGGATTCTATATGAAATGAGGTGTAGGGCTGAACCTTGGAGCTGTTACCTGAATGTGCTCATCCGGAGGCGGACGCTGCTCAAACTCCACAGGCTTGGTGAGGAATGCATGGTTACAACACTTCTTCAGTTCTATGACAATGTTGAGGAACGTGCTGGAAGAACCTTTGACACCCTTGCGTAGAGCATTGTAGTTCTTCGTTAGGATCCACTTATAATACTGCTTCTGTAGCATAGTCATCTCGACCCTAAGTATCTGCTCCACCTAGAAACAAAACCTTATATTTCACCACTGTGACTCAACAATTACACTTGCACAGTTCATTGACTGTATTATTAATAATTGTTAGGATCCACTTATAATACTACACTAGACCCCCGATTTTACGAACCCTGGATTTAACGAAGGTAGCGATTCTACGAATACAATCTCAGGAACCCTCAAAAAATAACAAAATTATATGACAAAAAAAAATTGTAAGGAATTACGTTGACAATGAATAAAACATACTGTATCTAATTCACAGCATTAAAATATGAATTGTAGAATTGCAGTTATTACTTGGTAAGTCACAATATTAAAAATAAAACTAAAATAGCGAAAATCCGTTAAAAAATGTGGCAGTGACAGTTTGAAAACCGCGGCGCCGCCTGTACCAAGCCGGCCGGCCTGTCTCCAACTACGACGTATTAGGATCTATATTGAGGTCGTACTATACACACAAAGTTCCAGCGCATACGCATATGCTCATTTAACTATAGTACAGCCTCCTTCTAGGCTGTTTCACGACGGCTTATATCTCTCTCGTCTCGCGCCGAATGAGTTTATTTTTTTACACGAACCCTATTAATAATAGCGTAATAGTTTTCTTTATTGCGTTAACGCCATACATACTTAAAACAATTACTTGGCGCATAATTTGCTTAAACAATGCATTACTGCGTGTCGTAAAACGTGCGTTTCACAAGTGAGCACGATAATAGCGCTACCTATCTTCAAAGTGTAGAAACATTTGTCTCTGGGTATGTCGCACTTGGAAAATAAATAGACGTTCGTGTATTACGTAATCCCAGAACTCCTAATTTATTTTTACCGCATATACTGACTGTGAAAGTGATTATTTTCAATCACTTATACGTGTAATTCTCGACGATTTTAGGTAAAAACGTCACAAAATGGCGTTTTTGGAACAACGTCGGTATATGGCGCTACGGTGCCGCTATCAGCCATCTTGTGAACGTTCGTACAGTTGCGCTATCTGTACGCTCTGCACGCTACTAGTATCTACGTTCTTGTACAACTCATCAACAACGCCGAGAGAATGTTTTTACGTTAAGTTATATAAAACTGCACAATGAATAAATAAATCCGCTTATTCCTTCTTTCTTTGGTGAATAATTTACAAGGGCATTTTACTAGTAAGGAATGCCTACTTTTTTTACATGAAACGCTACGCAAATCGGGCTATTCGCTCGTGAGAAGGCACTCGACAGCTCGGTTTTCCCTTTTTTTTCAGGACAAAGGTCGATCATATCTATTGTTTAGCGGTGTTCTTTTGATCGTAAGACGTCTGCCTATTGATATAAATTTATATTTCAACTATCTCTTGCGTTATTTTTCCGTTAAATGCTACGGAAGTCGGTCTATTCGCTCGAGAGAAGACACTCGGAATCAAGATTTTCTCTTTTTTTTTTTTTTTTTTTTGGGACAAGGGTCGGTCATATCTACCGCTCAACAGTGTAACGTCTGGCTACTGATATCAATTTATGTTTACATTATTACGTTAATTAATTTCCCGCAAAACGCTACGGAAGTCGGGGCCTAGAGACACTTTGCATAAAAAATGCAATTTTAAAATTTTCTGTTATCGGGGGGGGGGGGGAAAAATAAGCCGCTATCGAATTTACGAAGGTAGCGATTCTACGAATGCGATGAGAGGAACCGTGAGTATTCGTAAAATCGGGGGTCTAGTGAACTTGGTAAGTAAACATCGTAAATCAGCCCCCAGTTGTTGCTCATCGCTGTCCGTAGTGACACGTAACCGAATCAAACGTGTGTAATTGTGGTGCAGTGACTTTTGAAGACTATCTGGAAGGTGCAAGAACAGCTTGGTGTGTACTGACTGACACCTTACGATTTATTAATTCCCTCCGCTGCTTCCTACCACGTATCTCTGCTCTGCTCTCCCTGCTAGCAGGCAATTTTTCCCACTATTCATTCAGCCCCCGTGTATTTAATGGGTACATATTGTAGCTAAAATTTATTGGAGCAGTTTAATGTAGTTGTAAACATAGCAGACTCTATGTAAATAAAAGCATGAGACAATATTTATGTTTATGTTCGGCATAAAGAAATAAACATGGAAGAAAATAAAAACTATTCAGGGCTAAATTGAATGCACATTTTATTCCGAATCACCAATAGTAACATTACTAGTAGATAAAATATACCATCTACAATTTCTTGTTGAGATCTGATTTCTAAATACAATTTTTACAACTGAAATAACTTACCTCTGAAGCAATAACATATTAACTTGTTTAATAAGATTGTGTGGTAAATGCAAACAAAGGAGTTTGCAAAATCACAAAAAAATGTAATTGGACATTGACGTTGATTAAAAGCTGTGAGAATATTGTTAGTAAGATCCTAAACTGCATGATTAAAGGACATATCTTTCCTAAAACCAAATTGAGATTTAACTAACAAACTTTTTCGCTCAGATACTAGAAAACAACAACGTGCCAGACTTTATTCTCCCTCTGCAAATAAAGTATTTCAAACAAGTGGGAAGTTTCAATTTTTTATTCAACCCATCCGCAAAAATATTTATATGTGCAGTTATGTATAAGCAAAATAAAGTGAAAAATGTTACTATTCATAATGATACCTTAGCTGGCAGTGATTTTTCAACATCCTTCTTGACTCTACGGATAATGAACGGCTCCAACTGCTTGTGAAGTTTTGAGTAGCCTTTCTGTGCTGCATTTTCATGTTCTTTCTCAAACTCTTCCCAAGAAGCAAACCTACAAGTGTAATAAAACAGTCAACATTTTGAAGAAAATAAATAAACACTTGTTTCTTGGTACTAACACACACTAACAATAAACTAACATGGTATTACATAGCTCAAAAAGTACATTTCCCAAATAAAATTGCCTGACTATGGAAAACCCAAACTAGTGAGATTTTTCAAGAATCATTCAATTTTTTTTCATTTACCCTACCTATACCAAAATTTAACACGAGCGACCTTAAAAACTTGTTAAATTATGGATTCCAGGTATAACACAATAAAACTATTTATATATTTTCTGGACGTTAACACCATTTTGAAAGAAATATTTCTATTGTTGGATTAGCAAATATTTTGCATCGAAGTTTTGAATTTCCCGTCATGCCAACCTTAGTAGCTGCTGGCAAACCTGTGAATCGGGAGAGTTGGCGATCCCGTGCGGGGACGGAAGTAGGTTGTAGTTCGATCAACATGGTGGTGAGTCATTTTGTTGTTATGATCTTTGAAAGAACTGTGCAATGGGAGTGCATGACTGGATTTATCTGTTTGGACATACGCCATTGCGAAATAAATGACTGTCAAGAGAAAACTAAAAATAAGAGAAGAAAACATAAATAAGCAAAGTATGTTTTAGTCATCAGGGTACATACACAACATGAAATTCCAAAACTGAAATCTGGTCAGATAAAACAAGGAAACAAAACAGAAAATAAAAGAAAAAACAAAATATAAAATGAGAAACCTAAGTTGATATGCGACTTAATGATGAGACGAAAACAAAAACACAAACAGAAATACAGCAAACGACAATGATGAGGCGAAACAAAACATAAAGATGTCGGACACAAACAAAGCACAGTAGTTTTCCAAACAATCAGTATTGACGACCTTTCGGGAACTGGATTCTGTTCCCGTCATCAGGTAGACACACAGGGTTCAGGAACACGAGTGAGACTAATGAGGACACTGGAAAAAACATGGGTTTATATAGGGTACAGCCCCTTATCGTGATCAGCAAATGGGCGACGAGCTGTCTCCTGATTACTCGCGCAGCATATATTGACTCTGGTTGTGGTGGGTTGAGTGTTTGTTTATATTTTGTGCTGTAAATTTGTTTCTCTTTTAATCAATGGGATCCACATATTTTTTAATCCAATGCTCTGCTGACTGAAAATATTGCTATTGCTAATAATAAAGGCTGATTTTGTCGGTTTCCTGTGTAAGTGGTTTAGAGCCTTCCCAAAGAATTTTGTGGCTATTCTCCCATGCATATTTGGCTAGTCTGGATTTTTGGGTTTCGCCTTTTTTGCAATTGTTTTTATATTCTTTGATACGGGTTGATAGAGCTCTGCCAGTTTCACCAATGTACATATGGCCACATTCGCAGGGTATCTGATATACACAGTTGTGAGTTTGTAGTTCTTCTGTCTCTGGTTTCACCCTGGTTACCATACTTTTAATGGTTGCTTTAGATCGGAATGCTGTTCGAAGTCCATATTTGTTTCCTAGACGTCTTATTTTTTTTCAGAAAGGCCTCAAACATACGGAATAACTAGGGTTCCTGATGGCTTTTCTGTTTCTGTGGGCTTAAGTGTTCTATTATGTTTCATGTGCTGTTTGATGGTGCTTGCCAGGTAACCATTGGCTGTGAGTTCTTTTTTTATTTGGTTGTGTTCTATCAGTACAGATTTCTTGTTGGAACAAATAATCTCAGCTCGGTTAGCTAGTGTGCGAATTATGTCAGGTTTCCGTATACTTTGGTTTCCAGACTGCTGTTTTCCCTGCTAATTAGTACGTCCAGGAAAGGAATGCTGTCATTGGTTTCTATCTCATACGTGAACTTTATTGATGGCCTCAATGAATTTAGAAAGTTCACAAATTTCTCCAGGGTTTCAAGTCAAATTTTAGGTGGGCTATTGTTCGACTAAGTGCATCCTCCTCAAAGTTCTCCATGAATATGTTCGCCATGCCATGCCGTCTGTTTGTTTGTAGAAACAGTCATTAAACTGGAAATATGTCGTGGTGACACAAAGGGTAATCATTTCCATGATGGATGGAATTGGCATGGATGTTCTGTCCTTTAGGTTTGGGTCAGCTTCCAGCTTGGTCTTGACAATGTTGAGTGTTTCAGCCACAGGTACATTGGTAAAAAGGTATTTGGACATCAAAACTCACTAGTGTGTCGGTTTTGGCTATTGATATAATGACTAGAGTCTTTGACAAATGTCGGTGTCTGCCCTATGAGGGGTTCAACAAGTTTTAGGAGAAATTTTGACCGTTTTTGGCATGGAGCATTGCAACAGCTGATAATCGGGCGCAGAGGCATGTCAAGTTTATGGATTTTTGGAAGGCCATATATATGGGGTGATCTACTGCTGTGTGGTGTCAGCTCTGATCTTATTTTGTCTGGAAAGTGACTTTGATATTTTTTTCCAAGTTTGGTACACTTTTCGTTCTATGCTGGCAGTGGGGTCTTTTTCAAGGTATGTGTATTGTTCAGTGGTAATGAGATCTGTAATTTTTTTTGTCATAATCTGATTTATCTAGTACTACAGTAGCACGGCCCTTATCTGCCGGAAGGATTAAAATGTCAGGGTCAGATTTTAGATTTTTGATGGCTTTGAGTTCATCAGGAGGGATATTAGGTTTTGGTGAGCCAGCTGAATCAATCGCAGTGCGTACAGTCCAGCGAAATTCATCTTGTTTAGCAGCAGGGAGTTTGTATATTGCGCTCTCAACAGATGAAACAACGTCAAGTGCTGGAACGTGTCGTGGAGCAATGCAGAAATTGAGACCTTGTTGTAAGACATTTTCCTCGCTATTCTATACATCAACCTTCCACATCATTCAATAGCAGACAGACAAACCAAACCTACCTCATACCAGGAAGCTACAACTGTGCAACTGAAAACCTCATCTACCAACTACAGTGCACTCACTGCAATGCAGAGTATATCGTCCTAACCACCAACACTCTCAGACAGAGGATGAATGAACACAGAGCTGACACCAAAAAGCCATAGCTGGAGCGGAGGTTGATCCACATGAGAAGCCAACTTTGATTCCTGTTATACAGTCAGAGTGGTGAGGGCCTTACCACAGTTGAATAACAAAAACAAAGCAGAATTATAATGCTGGGAACTGGCACATCAATACATCACAAAATCCAGACAGCCACCTGGACTTAACCTCAGAAAACAAACCCTCATTTCAAACTTCCCGCAGCACCTTAGTTCGCCCTCTGGCCGCTAGGTGTACTGATTACCAACCACCGCTGGACAATAGAATTCAGTGTGCCTCCACTCACCTGATAAAGCAGATGTAGTCTGCGAAACGTTGTGACCGTGCATCCGCGGAGAAATGTGTTCGTCCTATGTGTGTGTGTTTCTATCTGCGAGTACCATCCTGTGAGTACTTGTGCAAAATTCTTTGTGTTTTAATTGTAATTAACTGTGATATGCCTCGTACAATGAATGATGAGCTTGGATGACTCTCGATACAGAATTCCCTAGCCACGTGGCGGGGATAATGCAGACGCTGATTTTAAGTTTAGAAGTACCAAAATTGTGATAATTATTAGTTTAAGCGGACGCGCAATGCGATGGGGATGTCTGGTAACTTGTGCGAGCAAAGTGAACTGGTATACTAAAGAAGACTATTGAAACTAACAATCAGTAAGCAAAAGTTGATGTGCACACGGACAGCTGTCTCACCTCTCCAGACGACTTCGACGAACTGCCACAAGGAAGGCAGCCGCTAAGGGTTCCTTGCCAAGCTTCGGGGTTCACACACTTCCGGTACCTCATGCATGTTAAATGATTGATATTGAGGTTTTATGTAAATGGCACACACTAAATTACATAATAAATGGCGTTACATATTTTACTGATATTAAATTATGTATTTCTAAATGTGTGCTGTAATATGAATGTAAACACTGAAAAATGGTGATTTTCGGGCACAAGAATGGCAGTATGTTTACACGTCCCCCGTACTTCGATGTACACTGCTGGAAATGAAAACACAATTACACTCACTATTACATGCAAAACACACTGCGTGGATGCGGGAAAATTATGGGAGAGTCTGAAAATGAGGCCTGAGCCTTGTTGATGTTGCACAATTCTGCTGTTATGGGCTTAACCCATACGCTGGCCCTTTGGCTTGCATCACGGTCCACAACACCCTATACCTTTTAAAAAGAGTAACAATAAAACAAATTAACATATAACATTAAAACTGCTTTCAAGATAAATCTTTGAAATAAGTTCAACTGTTTATTCAATACGATAGCTTTTCTTCAGCAACTTTACATTCATTTTTATAGTTTTGGAGGTTTGGATAATCACCCAGATTTTGAAATAGTAGGCACTATCGTCTGACCAGTAACTAGTCTGATTGACATTCCTCGATGATCCGTTGGCTGAGGAAGGACTGGAAATCCACTCAATAGTGATGACGATGGATGTCCTAGAGGTTCCATTTGACAAGGGTTCCGACTTGTCTCCCTGAATTACCGGTGATGCACTTATGTTATCATGCAAAACCTTACCAACAGCTGAAGAAGGTTGGGTTGAGACTGGACGATCCTCCACAGCCATTAAAGGATGTTGTTCCTGATGGTCCGAATTGATAGAGTCTGTCCATGACCACTTACTGGGACCTTATCAACAACCGGCTCGTGCTGCCGCTGCAGCAGTTACTCAAAGAACACTGTAAGTTGTGGTGAGAAACAGGTTCAGCAATGTCCTATAAAAGATCCTTGACAAAACTGTGACACATCATCTGCCGAAACGTTCCTAAATATGGCACCATTATCCATATAACACACGAGTGTTCACGTTGTAACAGGCCTCTTTGCCATTTGTATCTATTAAATGTAATGTTCATTGTAAATAATGCAAAATGTGATAAAATTGTCGTAGAGAATCTGTCGACATTTCATTGTAATCAGAATTATGTGTTTAATCTTGTTCAATCGTAATAATTTGTTTAATTTCATTTATTATTCATTTAGTTTTGTATATTGGCCAGAGGTGAAGGGTTGGAGAGGTGTATTTTGAATTGTGTCATGGCTATTTAACCCTTCACGCCGAAGGAAAGAGAAAGCTAGGCTTGGCGGCCGAGAGTTCGCGCACAGCCTTGAATTTGTGTGGGAACCAAGGCTAAAGGGGCAAGAAGTAGGTCAGCTCAGGGGCGTGGCTTCGCTTACCCCCTGCAGTAAAATTAAATATTAACTTTATTATTAGTTAGCGTAGAGAGTTGAAATTTTGTACATAAGTTGGTGTGTACGTTAATGTCAAGCTGTGTGAAATTTGAAAAGATACATTAAACCGGTGCGGAGGAAATACCATGTTTAGTTATGTCAGTCGTCCACAGAGCTTGTGATTGGCTGGGAGTAAATGGGGGGAGTTTTTAGGGAAAGTGCCGCGAGTGCGTCGGTTTGTGAGGGGACTCGTGCCGCGGACACTACGCGAGGTGGTTGTGTCCCGAGTCTATTCAAAGAACCGAGGGAGGTTATAACGTATCACTCCTGGTAACCAAACACTGCGCTATGTTTTAACATCCACATTAGTTATATGGAGCATTGGAGACATTGAAGGTGCACTCCTTTTACAATCAGATGTGGGTGCAACTGAGTAAAGTGAGTTCGAAACACTCTTCCTATCACGTCTGCAGGAGTTTCTTCAGAAGACTGTGAAGGACGTGTTTGCATTGTCCATAGAGTTCGGGGGGTAACACTGCCATGAATGTATGTCTTAAAGGCCTTGTGAACTTAAAATGAAAGTAGTATTTAAAAAAAATAGATCTTGCAGAGAAACAAGGAGGAGTGAAAACCGCACAGCTCTACGCCTTTCCAATCTCTTGCTATGCTTCGAGAACACAACGGCGGCAGAGAGCTGTGACGTAACACCGCCCAAGCTGGCCGGCAGCGCTCGCGGTGCGTCAAGCCAGTATACCAGCACGCGCGGATTTGGCGCTCGATTGTTTGCAGTGTCATACGTGATACTATTCCGTTTAAAAAGAAAGCTCAGATGTTGTGTTGTTGGCTGCTCGAAGACTACAAATTCAGAACTTGGAATCAGTGTTCACGGGTTTCAAATCGCGAACGATCACCAGCTAAATTTCAAATGTGGCTAAATTGCATAAATTGCAGTAATTTCCAACCAACTCGCAATTCCGTAGTTTGTTCGGAACATTTCCTCTAAGATTATTTTTCAAAATCTTCCTCTTCCAGACTCAAAAGAGAACTTTTAGGTATTATAAAAAATAAATCAGTTTAGAAAAAACGTACAGTTACTTCATTAAAATTGAGACTTACTGCAAAAAGTCATCCTATCAGTAGACAGCGAAACACTAGTGTTTACATGCAAAAGAAGTTAATTGGGGAAGCATTTCAAGAGTTGTCTACAAAAACATGATGTGAAAATGTGAAGTACCGTATTTACTCGCATAATGGTCGCCATCGCATAATGGCCACACCATTATTTTGAAAGGCCTAGAGCAGCATTTTAAAAACTTCGAATAATGGCCACACCCCATATTTTTCAACATGGGATACAATACAGTAAAACTCTGTTAAGACGTTTATCAAGGGATAAGGTTTTGTTATGGACTTCGGCGAGAAAACATCTTAGCCAGAATGGCAAAAATGTGATCTCCAAAACGCGACAGTTGCAAACGTTCGTCAATCGGAAGCGCGGCGCGCCGGCACGCACGACTAGATCCTTCGTTTTTCGTGCCTATAAGACGTGGCGGCAGAACCGAGCATCTAGGTACCAGATACGATGAGTCACGCTCGCTTGTTGATGCGCTGTTGCCACAATGAGACACGCTCGCTGGTTACGCGCTGTTGACACGATGAGTCGCGCTCGCTGGTTGATGATGCTCTGTTGATAAACGTAACGGCGTCTGGAGAGTTGTGACGTTTTAAGTGTGAATCGGATTTGTTCATAAACTACTTCACGGGAAATAATAGAGTACATGTAATGGACCGTAAAATGTAAACGTCTTATGCGGGATAATTTTGAACGACTTTAATTGAGTGACGGACATGAATGGATTAACAAGATTTTATAGTCTCTTAATTTTTCCATGTTTACTGTACTATACACCGACAAAATCTTTTTCTTTGTTTATGGAGAAATAGTCACGGTATGGACGAGTAAATAAAATGTACATTTGTTATATTCTACACCATACAAAATTTAGAAGATAATTTTTTTGAAAATCCCTTATAATGGCCGCACCCCATTTTTTGGGCCTAAAATTTGGTCAAAAATATGCGGCGATTACGTGAGTAAATACGGTAGTGTTAAGGAGACGGAGGTACCAGGATTGATGAGCAAAACCAAGCTACTAGTAATGTTGATCCATGCAACCCTACCGTTTGTAGTGACTCAGATGTACAGTGTGAGCTGCGAAGGGAAATTTTACACGATATTTGCCATGAGGAGTCAACTGAAAGTAAGGAAGATTGTGACATGGACACGTCCTTTTGTGAATCACTCCGAGACAACAGTCAAGAATCAACTGATTCCTCACATGAAACAGTGATTTCTTAACATAATTTGAAACTAGACAAGTGCGCAATATTTTTTATTTTGTGGAAAAATTTTTTGACATTATTTAAGTTTTGTTGTAAACGTGGCAAGACTGTTAACACTGTGGAACAGAGGTTTAAAGGTCCGTCTTTTATCTGTAAAACGGAATGCATTATTGGCCACACATTTATCTGGCGATTGAATAATAAACATAAATAAATTCAGTAAAACTAGCAATAGCTCTTTTACGTAAAAGGCTTAATCTTTACTGCTTTCGCGTGCAACAAAGTCAAATTGGATAACACAACACAAGGTGATATTAGATACAAAAAAAGAATACAAGGTTTGATTAGCAGGGGATGGCCAGTTTGACAGTCCAGGTTTCACATATACTGTAATGGACGTAATCACCAAACAAATCATTGACTTTGCTGTGCTGCAAAAGGGGCAAGTTACTGGAGGTTTGGAAAAAGCAGCATGTGAAAAAATTTTGTCCTCATTATTTGAAAAATCTGTACAAGTAGAACATTTTCTTTCTGATGGCCATAGATGAGTTCGTAAACTAATTCGTACAATATTTCCACAAATTATACCTGAGTTTGATGTATGGCATCTGTCCAAGACTTTAGCGAAAAAGTTAAAGAAATAGGAAAAAAATCGCCACTGTTGCAAAGCTGGAAAGACAGCATTATAAACCACCTGTGATGGGCCTGTCAAACTTTTGGTGGTGACGAAATTGCACATATTGAAAGATTTCAGTCATTTTTGTAACGTACATAGAACGAGTGACAATGAAAAATTTCACCAGTGCGAACATGCTGAAATCCTGAAAGAAAATAGCAGTGAACGGATAAAGCGAGGTTCTCATGAGTTTTGGCTATTATCATCTGTAGTAAAAGACAAAAATTTTACAGAGGACTTGAAACATGCCAAAAATTACTGTCATACAGGACAGTTGGAGTCATACCACAATGTTACCTTAAAAAACAAACCAAAACAGATTCACTTTAGTAACAAACGAATGGTTTTGGGATAGATACTTGCAACCATGGATTACAATTGTAACATAAACAGAGACATTGTTGGGGAAAAAGTGAAATATTCCAAACCAACAAAAAATGGGTAGTTGCTTCAGTGTATGAACATAAACATCATCCATGGCGAAATAATATTTTAAATAAAGAATTATATAATGCCAATGTACTGAGCATCAAACTGGAGGAAGATCCTTACCTGGACAAGGATGTTACACACCGTATTGCTCCAGTGTCCTGTCCTGAGTAGCTGGAGGAAGTAAGATGTGACTGTTTCTCGTGCTTCACGGGAATTCAAAGGTAAAAATTACAATAATATCCACTAGTCTAAAAATTTGTAAGTAGGAAACAGTTAAATTTGTTGCAAGTGTATTTATATTCTTATTGTTAACAATGTAAACTTGATGCTATTTTTATTATTTACTCTGCAGTAATTCACACAGACTTATATAAGCCTAAATGAATTGCACGTAACATTTGATTAAGAAACATCAGGTCTTTAGATGATTAGTCAAAACAGGAAATTTCTTTACCTGGAGCAGTTTGAAAGTTTTTGTACTCATTGTTAGTCTCGGGGTATTCGTCACGAATTATTTTTATCACATATGAAGGTAACACTTTCGTATTTCCTTTTCCAACAGGTTCCCAAGAATTAATCCAGTAAACGAATTGTCTGCAAGCTACATAACGTAGGTTCCTATTATTTAACTCCCGTAATTGCTCACGCTGAAAATCTGACTGCGCTTTCACAGTCATTACATTGTCTTAGCAGTGTTTAATGTATCTCTATACAAAACTGTAGCAACAAAGGCTTCCGCGTAAGTAATACCTCGGTACTACACTGCACATCACTTATTGCAGCACTTTCACAGCAGCAGAAACACTCTTGATGAGACGCTGAAGGAACACATTCACCGCAAACACACCAGTTAGTGTTGTGTTGCCGTTCTATATTCTCGCTATTTTCTTCTCGATGGTTGATAACATCACCCCTCCTGGGTTAGAACTGAAATGGCCTACCCCGGCCATTACATGTGTAACTACTAACAACACACGTGGGTAACTTAACAAACCGCACTGAACACTGGCGTAAAGAGAAAGACCACCGAGAGTTCCGCGTAGAGCGCACTGCTGGCCGGTCGCATGGTTGGGAGAAGTGACGTCATCACAGCAGCTGCATTTTCGACTACGTACTGCATGCCTTCTATTCATCGTACGAACCTGCGGTTTTCACTATGATCATTTTCTCAATCTCAGCTGTTTAAATCTACGCTTATCCAAAATTGCATTTTTTAAGTTCACAGGGCCTTTAATATCAGTTTCTTAACATTTCATACAGTCCTTTTGCTAGAAGGATACCATGGTGGTGTATATAAATGCAGTTTCCATTTCTTCTGAGAAATTCATTAAAATATTCCACACATAATTGGTAACTATCATACAGACTTACCATTATCTGCTACAATGTTAACAATGTATATGTTTAACAAGAGTAGACGCAGTTATATTCAATATCACTTCCACAACTAGACATTTAGAGTACGCATCAATTGCAACTAACAGATAATGTCAAAAAAAAGTCCTGCATAATTAAGATGTACTCTTTCCAAAGCAGTCTCAGCTCGTAGCTGCGAACAAACAACTAACGTGGAAGTGCACTTGCCACTGATTGGCAAGCAAGCATAATTTCACCTTATTTGTGATATCAGTGTCAATATTTAGCCACTAAACTATACTTCTAGCAATAGTCTCCAGATTATACTACATGAGTACAACGACATTGCTGATGTGTATAACCCTTTACGTTAACACTATTGAGGATGCACACCAGCTGAGTCTGGAAAACTATCACTGAAAATTAATTGCGGGAATCTAATTAATCAGTCTGCAAGGCCACTATGAAATGAGGAAACACTGAACTAACTACCACCGGCTGTAACCACCAAGGACAGGTGTGTAGTAATACACTAAAACCTGTTGCCCTGTCAACATATCCTTAACTGTTTGCACTGCCTCTTCATGTTACGTATTCCAAATACATGGAGCTATCATGATACACAGGTTCCAATAGGTTATTCCAACTGGGTAGGCTCATCCTTAAAAAACTTACCGTAAAATTGAATCAGTTCTATAAAAGGTTAATATACCTGTTTGGTTGGATTAGGACCATAGGTAAGTGCTATAATCTTGTCCTTTGTAGGGTAAATTCCCTTGGCACATAACATGAACCCAAGGACTCCAATGTGGGCACTCTGCCATAGACATTTTTCACAATTAACCATGAAACCAGCATCACTGAGTACTTGTAAAACTTTTTTCAGCATGGGTTGATATTCAATCAATGTAGCACTTTTAATGTATATGTTGCCTTGATAAGAAATAATGCCCTTAAATGGTCGCAGCGAACCATGCACAACACATTTAAATGTAGATGCCAAAAGATAAACAAATAACTTTACGCAGACCTTTCACATTATCTACGGTAAATAGCTAGGATATTTTTTTACCTACTGGAACCCGAGGTTCCATAAAAACTACCACCTGCCATGTCACCTGGTCAATAGTAGGTGACCTGTACGTATCAGCAGAAACAACTGCACGGTTAACATTACCCTTATAATCAGCACGAAGTATATTTTATTACTGGAACAATAGAGGTTGTCCAATTCACCAGAGCCCATATGCCTCTACATACATTGGTCTCGATGTCCTTTCCCACTCTACATATGTTACGAGGGATCTTTAAAAACAACCTGTATCAATGCCTGAGACAACAAGAAGTTTTTCAATAACTTGTAAGATATACTCCGGAGATATACTAGGGTGAGGTGCATCTGGAGCCAGGAAATGTACACCTTGAAGAGAACGATTTAAAGCAACAAACTAGTTGCGACCTAGAAGAACTGGTCTCATTGCAACCGCAACCTAATTTGGAAGAATGTTAGTAATTCCTCCATACTTAACAACCACCTGAAATCTTCCAATCAGAGTTAAGGATTGTGCAGGCCAAGTTTCAAGTTTCCTGATGCAGAACCAGACAGTCTACAGACTTGTAAACTTTAGATTGTATGTGTTCAAATTCATCAAACATCTAGCACAACCCGAATCTACTTCAAACTGCATTGGCACACTGTTCATATGTATCTGTATTAAATATGGCTTTTAATGCCTAACTGCTATATAATCACATACTGTAATTAAAAAAAAATAATAATTTTTTTAAATCAAGGCAGTGTTTCAATTGTGAACTAACACAGGGCCAACTTCCGTAACAGGATTCACTTCAGAGGCTTCCTTTTAATCTGCAGACCTAACACTATCAACAAAATGTGCATTATCACCACTTCCAAAAGGCAAAAATACTCTAGGCCAGTGTTTACTAAACTTGGAAACATGTCCGTTCTTACCATACATCTGGCACTTCAACTTACCTTTAGCAATATTACACTCCATAGCTGTATGTCCTATCTCGGCACGTCTAAAACATGTGGCCTTATTATGTCACACTAAAGTTGTTTGACAAAGACTGCCAACTCGGTCTCATGACGTTAAGTTTCTGCACGTCCTCAACACCCAAATGTCTAACCTCCAAAACATAAACTTCTAAGTGTTCAACCCAGATGCACACTTTCCAATGCCTTTGCAGCAGTAAAAACCTTCTCAGAAAACAATTTAGCCTCCTTCTGCATTTAGCAAACCACATAAAAACTGATACAACACGATTGTAGGTGACATACTGACAAAATAACAGACAGCGGCCAAGTGTTTCCAATTCAGACATGCACATAACAGCACTCTCACCTGGAAGTTGCAACCTGTTTACATATTTGTTGTAACATACCACTGGGTTGACAGTAGACGCAATATTTGTATTCACAAACCCCGACTAGATCTGACCAATAGAAGGTACTCCCATTCCTTCAACATCTAGAAAAGAGATGATCTTCAATCGGCTCAACAAATTTCCTTGATCAATTCACCTCTTAAACAAAAACCACTAAATCAAAATTGGTTCATCCATTTAGAAGCTACATTGCCACAGACAGATGTTAAACCCCTATATTTGTGTCAGGAGTTAAAAACAGCATCAAGATGGTTGTACTTGAAGACACGAAGCACTTTTGACAGAATTCAATCCTTCAAATCCCACACACAAAAGTGAGATAGAACATTTTAATTAACAGGCCCAGTTTTAGACTGTCCATAATTTGGCCATTCAAATCAAACCAAAACTGAAATCTCTTGAAATGTTCCTTACATGTCTCTGGGCAGGAGTGACCATACTTCCTACATATGGCCACCATAATGTTCGGAACATCATGTAAATACTATAATATCAATGAATATTCACAATGTAGCATTCCACACGTGCATGTTTATTAGTTTGTGCCGTTTGTTAGTTTTATATTATTTGTATTTGTATTTTTCCGGCACATGTATTATTATTTCTAATATAAGAGTGATTTATTAACTGGATCTAAACTTTATTATTAATTCAAGGTCACTATGATTATTAATTTTCATTGAGTTTTTCTCTACTTGTTATAATACTGTTTATAGTCACGTCTCCCAGTCCAGCCACAGCGACCAAGGCTCGCTTCACGGGCCAGCTCGTCACACCAGTATTTGTCTGTAATACTATCCACAGGATACACCGTATTTGATCCCACTATATGTTCTCACAGTGTTAGAGAGAGACCGCATCCTTCTTGCACGTCGCTATGTTAGCGCGATTTGTGCCCAGCTGAATTTTCTGCTCGCCTGCAGGCACAACAAATAACCTTTGCACCGCCTACTTTCTTCGTTCAGTCGCATGCAGCATGCGCAGCGCACAGAGTGTACTGCTTTGTCAGCACATCTGCACTCCATAGAGTCCATGCAACATCTATTGGCGACTTTCTAAACTTTTCAGTGTCACCAATGCTTCTGCACTGCGTCTTTGAGTGCCATAGTGTAAGCCTCCACTCAACCAGTATAACGTACCTTGGTGTTGCTCCTGGTTTCAGGAGATGATCTTCGAGATTTAGTGCTAAAGATGTTCTATAGTTTCATTTCACGTCATGTAGAATAGTTAACTTTTGTTTTGATTATGAGTAATTTTGAGGCATTTGTGATAAAATATTAATATTCTTTTTGTGTTCTTCAAGATGCAAGCCATCGAGTCTACCCTCCGTAGTGGAGGGTTTAAGTTCTTCAAGAATCCTACATTTCAATTCAAGTAGTCCACTTCAATAATACTTCAATATTATTTCAAGTATGCCAGCGTTTCTGATAGTTAAAGGATTCAATTTTGGCCATTTACATTCATCATGTCCTTTCTTTGGCCATATACTCAGCTCAGTTCTACGTAGCCACATAAACTTTGATTGTGTTATGTACCACGTTTGTCATCTATAACTTTTATAAATATTTAAAATGAATCTTTCATTTCTTTATTTATCAATATAATGTTTTCAATTAAATAGACATTTAATTAGTATGTACGCTGGTACCCATAGGAAAGTTTAATATTTAAAAGGGTTGGCATAACCTTGTATACTATATCAAATCCTAAATGTTGCAATGCACTTTTTTGTAACTGAATGATTCTTGTCTATATTTAAACTGCCATATATTTTATATAATAAATCATAACTTTCACTCTGCCTCATATAAATGTTTTATTTAACATCTTTTCTGGGAATTAATTTATTTAATTTTAATCTGTAATGTTACATCTCCACGAGCAGTTTTAGACAACAGCCTATTTTGTGTCCAGCCTCCCTGCCAGCACACATTTAACAACTATACATATTATAAATATGGTAGCAGACTACCGATATTAAACCTAAATACGAGAGGGAGACGGGACAAGATCTCATCGCCAATACTGTATTATGTATGCAAGTATGGATAATCACCAAGCATATGAGTACTGCTTCCGCTCCGTGCTAAGACTACATGCCGCAATCATCATCACTTCCATCCACAGCAGATGTGGTGATGTCATATATCACATACCAACACAGCCAATACATCAGGACCATAACAGATAGCAGCACCTATGAATTTTCACTTTTAAGTTAAAAATGTCTTATCCACACTGTCTGGAAATACACACAGCACGTAAGTGACACACTACGAAGTCCCAGTGAAACTACAATTTTCCACTTCCTCAGCCAGTCCTATCTTATATGTAATGATTAGTAATTGAAACAAGTTGTCCTTACAATCAATACTGTATAATTAAGGCAGTACCTCATTTTGTCAATGGTTAAAGATACTTCAAAACAACAAGTGTGAACAATGTTCTGGAAAAACATTTGACGGTACAAAAAGTCAATTGTTTAGCGAACAATATAATTGGTTGTTATATGGATACACATAATAGATATAAATCAGATCATTGCTACATATCAATATATCCCACTGAACATGGTGGATCAGGGGGCTTATTCTGAGTTTCTGTTTCCTACGAAAAAAGTTGTTACTGAGCGATAGTCGGTTCCAAACGACTGTTTGGTATTCTAAGTTTAAAACGGGGGTCGTTTGACGTCACGAGCCTGGTAGGAACTTACCAACTGCTCGCGAGCAGTTGGAAAGGCTGAATTTCGTCGGTAACTCGCAATGGCGGGTATATGGCGACGTTGTAGTTATATCTGCTATACTTATACATGGAAAGGAAATGTTGTTTCTATCTCAACGACTCGGCTGAATTAAATGGAAATAATAATTTACCCTAACTGCCATAATATCCACAACTATTTTCTTAATATTTGTGTACTTGTGGGACAAGTCTCTTCTACGAGATATCTAGCAACGTGAGAAAATGTTGAACAAAACAATCCTTTAGCAAATACATGTAATAAGATTAAATAAGTAAATAGCTGGAAAACAAAAGACGCATAGATATTTGATAATCGTTAAATCTATAATTTTAATTGTTTGAAAGTATTTACAAGGCATGTGAGTTTGGCTCAGTTGGATGTGGCGTGAGCTGGCCTACTAATTTTTTTTTTTTTTTTTGGATTCCTGGTTCAAATCCCGGTCACTCCGTGATTTTTTTTATTACTTTATAAAATTATAGTTTACATGTGTAGATAATTATCTTCTTTGTTAAAAACTTAACCATGTTGTTATAACATTGCTTTTACACATACTCGCGCGCGCACACACACAGAAGCTATGGCTGCTGACGAGATATAAAAGGCCTGACGACGACACCGAGAGTCAGTTCATGCCTCGCCGAGGTCGGGAAGAGGTGGATAGCTGGAATTTGCGAACCGTACTGTCATTGGTAAGATGCCTTCATTATCTTCAACTCTTGTACATCAACAGTCAAGATTTATTAGAGAACCACTGCATTTTGATACAGCTAAAACTCACTTTTGCACTGAGTCAAATGTGCATTCATACAAAGTA
>PNEQ01043895.1:0-17991 GCA_003012365.1 Medauroidea extradentata
CTTACATTCCCTGTCCAGCACCTCCCTGCATAACCACATCTCCACTTCTACATCTGCTCTGTATCTTTCAAACTTACCCAGAAAACTTGGTTTTAGGGTTAGGGTAATTTTAATAAATCCAGTTTTACTTACTTGTTTCATTTCCACATACCACATTGCATGAGCCTTATTTAAGAGTGATTTTGTTGGGATTCCCTTTGTTTCATAAGATGGGAGGACTACACATTTAGTTTAAAGTCTTTCATGAGACTAATAATTCAGTGTCATTAACTGTTGATAAATATTTGCTGTCTACATAAATCACACCTACCTTGGTTAACATTGAAATTGCAATTTATGTAGACACAGCCTAGTCAAATTTATGGTAAAGTCCTTGTACGACTGTCATGTGTATGCACAACACACAAGTAAGCCTACTGAATTATTTATAAATTATGTATGACGATTTCATTATGAATCGCTAAACGAAAGCCATTACTCATATATAGGCCTACCTTATTACACGAGTTTCAAAACTTATGTGGAATTCGGGAAGCAATTACATAAATTACATCCAGTACGGCCGTGGTTTCTACAAATTGTGTAGGCCAACAGACAATTGGCAAACACCACACTGACGTATCTCACTTGCATTACATAAATGCCGATTTTCATAAATAAAGCACTGAATTATGTCATTCTACCATACTGTCGTCTGAAACCCAGACATTAACGAACATTTTTTATTTTCAGCACACTTCAAAACACAACTTCGGCATATGCTCGTAAAAACTTCGTGGCAATTTTCTTCTCACAAATATGATCCTTCACTTCTTACATAATTTTGCATGTATCTATGAGAAGTCTACACAATTTGAAATTACGAGAAACATAACCGAAACATTCTTTTGACGCAAGAAACTAATTTCAAAACAGCACAAACATGGTTAAAAAATTAACATATGATATTTTCGTCGCCATACTTAACTGCAGTGTACGTCTTATCCAGACCTTCAACCTCCCGATAAAATAGCCAGAAATTTATCCCTTAGTTAGGCCTACCTAGAGTTCGTAAGACGCAGTTTGTCGTCTACCTAGGAGATAAAATTTACCCAGATGTTACCCAGAGGTGGTAAGACCGGCCCTAAACTGATTAACTGTATTTGAACTTTAAAAACTTCACGTTCTAAATTTGACAAATAATTTAGAATATCAAACAATTCGAGAAAAAATATCTGTTATATAAAACGTAATCACAGAAGATATCTACGAGTTGAAAAATATGTTTTACATAATATGTAAGAAAGAAACAAGTTTTACGTATTGAGCGCCTCTAAAGGTTTTTAGAAATGCGAACTGATGCTTTAGGTAAGACAAAAAAAACTGATTTGTTCTTGAAAATAAAATTAAAATTTTTTAAACTGTGATGTAACCAAGGCTTAAGATAAATATGCGAGAAAAAACATGATAAGTGATTGTGTCTTATAAACAAATAATTCTTATTTATTTATTTTTCATGAGGCGAAGATTATTTAAAGAAAATAAATGCCAGCTATACCTTATGTGAACAATTACAAGCAAACATTTTACGTTAAAAACTAAAATACAGCTAACTCTTGTGCAGTTAATATGTCTAAAGAATTGTGCTTAGAGCACAGTTATGAAAGCATCACTATCTGTTTCACTTTTTTGTTAAGTGTTTTGTAATTTGGACTTAAGTAATTATAGTTCTTTAAAACAATACCTCCACTTCTTAAGGGGGATTGGTCCCTGTCAGATCGGTTTTACGAGTTGTCTTTTAAATCAGGGAATATACACACTGTTTTGCTTTTTTCACTCTGACAAGGCATAGTTTATTGTTTCATTCACTTTTTGGAATCCATATGGCGTTGTTTCTGTTAATGTTGCGGCCTCTGTAGTCGCTCCCGTAAATAAAGTAATTTTTCCTTTCCAGCTGTTTCCCGTTGCAAAATAATGAATATATTACGGTTCCAGCAATTACAGAAAAACGATTAAGTTTGTATCTATGCCTTGTCGTGACAAAAATTTTGATACATCGACTGGAACAGAAGTTATCGAGAAGAAACAGATGAATCCAAGGGGGTAGGGATCAACACCCCTTAATTTAAAATGTTTACGTTCATTATATTCAAGCCCAGTCTCCCTTTTATTGCTGGTTTTCCTTCACTCGCACTACTGAATGAAACGTTATACACATTTAAATTAAATTTAAGTGAAGATAAGGACTCTTCTGTCACACGTCTGTTTTTTTTTATGTTCTTTGCAGAAAGAGGGGCGATTACCTCTAAACCACGGCCGTAGAAGAACAGGTCTGGACACTCGCCTATCTGACAATGTATTTTGCTTGACCCCCTTGTTGTTTGGCTGTAGTTCAAGTCACCGAGAACGTCGTACTTTTTGGCGCTGTAAACCGGGCGGTCGAGCTCAAACTCCGTCCACTTTTTTCCATTGCTAAATTTATAAAGTAAATAAAGATTGCTGGAGCCTTTTCTTAAATTTGTGAGCGAAAAAAGTATTTCATAAATTGATAAAAAATACGTTTTGATAAATTGTTTATCTTAGTGGAAAGGAAGTGGGCGGAGTTTAGTCCGACCGCCCTAACATCAGCGCCAATAAAACACGATATTCTCGGTAACTTGGTGAACTGCAGCCAAACAACAAGGGGGTCAAATATCCAGGCGAGTGTCTAGACCTGTTCTTCTACGGCCGTGCTCTAAACCCACCATTTATTCTTTTTTTTTTATTCTAGGCTCTGTTTCTTTGTCAGTCGACATTTATATATTCTAACTGATCCGGAAAATGCTCATTCCACATACCGTGTAGCATATTTTCTTGCCATGAGCCTGCCGTCGCATACTGTAAAACAAGAGAACTGCGAATTTCGCGTTGATTCCTGACAACAGGCCAGATTACTAGGTGGTGTTTGCTCGCTCAACGTCTTGGATTTGAGCCAATCATTAAAAGTTCTTCGTCAGAGTGACCAATCTCATTAAAAGCAGTTTGATATGTAAACGTCACCACTTAAATGCTGGTGAGCAACAAAACCACTTGTTCTCGACTATGTATAGGTCAGTGGAGTCTAGTCTGTAACCAATCACAAACGAGAATTTTGCACGCCTCTATGTAAAACAGTAGGTGCTCTCCAAAAGATCAAAATTAATGGAAGTCACGTAAAACGAAGTTTAAGACCACGGGGTACTATTTATGCTGTTTTTATTTTTCGAGTTAAATTTATTAAATCCTGATGTCGCAAAACCGTTACATGGAAATGTTGTACTATGTAGTCTAATTTTTTTTCAAAACATAAGTTTATATCATTTTGGCTAACAATCGGCTTAGTTAATTTTTCTTAAAGTCTATAACAATTAATAATTATTAAATATAAACTTTTATTTTAAAAAATTAGGCTACATAGAACATAGTACGAACAATTTCCAACATTTTATGTAACGGTTTTGCGGTACCTGTCCCCTCGCAAAATTAAAAAAAATAAATAAACTTACTAAAATAGCATAAATAGGGACCAGTGGCTTTAATTAAATCTCTTTCACCTCGAGCTAATGTTAACTCTACTGCAGGTTACAACTATCAATGTTAAAAGTTTGCCACAGGTAAGGTTAATTCTACTACAGGTTAGAAAGAAAATACGTTTTCTTATGGGAGAGCTTGGCACAAGGAAAATTTCTGCCACTAGTTTCGCTTCGATCGCTAAGTGACCAAATAAATACAAAACCATAGTAATAGTAAATTTAAATAAACTTGGAAATTTTATTAGTCATTCAATTTAGTTTTACAGTGAAAAGAAACCAATTTCGCGTTTTAAGTTATCAATTTAACGTAACTTAAAATTCAGGAAAGCTCTGTGATTGGTCAGTTTGGTGCATTAGCGATACCAGCGCTCAAGTGGCAGAAATTTTCTCTGTGCCAAACTTATAACATTGATCTATCTAACCTGTAGTAGAATTAACCTTATCACAGGCAAGGGCGCCCATCTCATAGATTGTACTAGGTGGCCAATATCATAACATATGTTTATGTCTACAGGAACAGATATAGTCTGTGTATAAAATTGTAGCCACTGGCATATTTCGACACATGAAACCGGCTAGATTACGAAACTTATCAAACTGAAAATAGTTTGTTATGCGTTTTATTAAAAAAAATAGAACTTAAACACATTGTTGAACATCAATTTTGGGGGGGGGGGGGGAGGCGGCTCAGGCCCCATCCTACCCCCTCCCCCCTTTTATGGGCGCACTTGGTCACAAGGAAAATTTTGCAGCTTGAGCGCTGGTATCAGTAATGCGTACAAACTGACCAATCACAGAACTTTTTTCTTTTTTCTGAATTTTAATTGTTGATAATTTAAAACGCGAAATTGGTTTCTTTTCAATTAATTAAGATAAATTACTGTTGCCGTTTCCAAGACAATTTAAATTTAACTTTACTGCGGTTTTGTATTTTTCTGGCCCCTTTGCGATAGCAGCGCACCTAGCGGCAGAAATTTTCCCTGTACCAAATTCTCTCATAAGAAAACACATTTTCAATCTAACCTGTAGTAGAATTAACCTTACTCAGGCGAAGGTAAGGGGAGATGACAACATGGCGGCCGCAGATTCACAGAGCAAAGATGAGCCGTGTCCGAAACGACTATTCAAGTTACTAAATCAACCACGTGACCAGGTTAGTGCAGTAAATATTTGGGAATTTAGGGTGTAAAATTTACTGAAGTGAATTAGCACGCTAAATTCCCAAATAGTTCCGTAAATTCGTCGGCTGCTGTTTACTTACGTTTTATACTCCGCTATTCGGCTGAAAAATATATACGTATCTAATAAATGTAATAATAGATGTAAATTAAAATCCAGTAGTGCTATTTAGTATGCAACAAATATTTATTTAATTTAAAAATGAATTTCGTATTTTGTAAATAAATGAACCCTAAAACCAAGTAAATATTAATATAGAATTTGTAATTTAGGATATGAAGAAACAGTTAAATAGTTTGTGCACAGTAACGAATAGACAATTTATTCAACAGCGAAAAGTAAAGAAATAAACAAAACAACATCGAAATATCAAGTATATAGTTTCCAAGTTTGCCGCACGCAGCGCTGGTACATGACGTTCGAATCTATCCACTCTAAGATTCCCGAACCCTAAATATGTAAAATCTTCGTTTCGGACACGGATATGGGGTAGGGGACAAGAGACTGTCGCAGCAGGACAGGGCTGTAACAAGCGGGGCGGCGCTCAGCTGGGGGTATCTTGTATAAGGGGAAGGGGGTTAGGAGCCCAAGTGCTGCTTGATAAACATCTCTGCCCGTTGCGGCGGTTTCTCTCCCACGCCACTTGTTCGACACCCCTGCCGGCACTTCTGCGTCGCATAGTACCACCACCCGCCGCCAGGTCGCACTGTCGTCGCTGCTACAGCGTTGCCAACACTTAGCCGTCAAATAAAAAATCATTGCTATTTCGTAGCGACACGGGGGTAGCGTAAGGTCGGAATTTTGGCGAGGGGTGTGAAACCAAGAAGGGGGAGATGTAGTCAGCAAATTATCCAGCCGCCATACTGCTTTAAACTCAACATTTCACACCAGACTGGTAACAAATTAATGTATTATGTTCTTTAATTGAGGTTTTAGGTTGAAAACTCATCCTCCTGGAGTTATTTCGGTAAACCCTGGAAAACAGAAATCAGGATGGCCGGAGCCGGGGATCGAACCTGGGTCCCCCCGAATTCGAGGCGAGTGTTTTATCACTGATCCGCCTCGCTCGGTTTAGTATTAATTATTATTTAATTAATTATACGGCAAATGAAGTACCACCAAGCAGCGAAAAGCTCATTTAGGCTTCAACTTCCAGAATAAACAATGGAATCTATTTATTAAGAAGAAGATTCCTATATCAATATTTCTTAAGGAATCTTATTTAGGAAATTTGGGGGGGGGGGAATAATTTTTCTTAAAATTGAGCCTTGAGGGGTAACTTCTTTCAATAAAATTTATTAGATACCCTTATTTAAGCACCGTTGTTGTTTAATACGTGTAAATTATAAAAGCGATGTATTATTTTACAAGAAAGTATTATTTACGATATGTGTTTGGAAGTTTACACTTCGTTTGATTAACAGTAAGCAGCTTAGCATTTATTTTTTGTCTTTAAGCAAGTTTCCCCACCTGCTAAAATAAACAATCACCAAATAACTACAAAATTGCAAACTTCACGTTTTTTTTCGGAATGTTTAATGCGTGCAAATAATAACAACTGTGTATTTTTCTTATAAGAAAGTAATATTTATGATTTGTGATTGGAAGTTTAAGCCATGTAAAATTGACTGTTATAAACTTAGCATTTAGTTTTGGTCTTTAAGCAAGTTTCAGTACTTGCATAAATAAGCAATAAACAAATAAATTCAACCTGAAAATTTCGCGTTATTTTCTGACAACAGACTAGACTGCAATCAGTTGTTCGCTTTCCCGATATCTTCTACTACGTCGTGGATTACAATATTTTGAACCAACAATTAAATGTTCAACGGTATAGTAACCAATCACTCACAAAGCACTCAAAAAACGTAAATGGCATATCAAAAATAATGGTGAGCAATGAAATCACAGATTGTGCACAAGTATGTATAAATTAGTGAGTCTAGTCTATCCATGGGCGTCTACAAGGGTTGGTAAGGGGGGAAACTTGCACCCCCCCCCATTCCCCTTGAAAATTTATTTTTAATATTCTAAGGTGATTTTAGCTGATTAGAAGTGATAATGTGCCTGTTAACACCAAACTTTTACATTACAATAGTTTATTCCCGTAAGTGTAAAGAAGGAAAAATGCATATTTTGTTAAATTATATATATGAGTGTGTGTTGGTGTGTGTGTGTGTGTGTGTGTGACTCTCATGAGTGTCACCGTATAACAACGCGAATTTCGCATGTCTCTACGATTTACTAACAATTTATATTTCAATTGTTCATGTGTGTATTTAGCTATCTATGAAGCTTATTTGGAATACGATCCGAGTATGCTTAGCCCGTGTTTTTTTTTTACACACATTTTCTCTCACAGTCACTTCCTTTAATGGCAAAGGACATTTTCGTTTGAATATGAATCACTTCAAATTTCCTATGTCATAAAATAATAAATTAGTTGTTTCAAGTATACGTCAAGGGTAAGAAAATTTAGTGTAGCTGTTAAAATACTTCAGTAGTAATCGTTATGGGAAAGTTAGTTTAAAATTTTTTTAAAGTCAATTTTCGTGCTTTAATTATTGCAAAGAAAATAAATAGGTTAGTACAGAGGATTTGCTGAATAAACTTTAACATGCATTTTCTTTACAATGCTACTTTTTTAATGGGCTAAAAGTACAAATTAATTTATCTTATGAAAACTTTTGCCAGATTAAAAGGAAAACAAAAATGTGGGGTCCAGAGCATGTAATAGGTAATAATTGATGCATGAATAGCTCAGCAAACAATCATATTGCACTACAAATGATATAAACTATTATGTAAGTTTTCTCAACCACGGCTGCTATACGCTCCTTACTATTCTCTATTGTATGCGCCCCCACATTCTTCGTTTTAAATCTAACAAGTATTTTCATAAGATAAGTTATTTTGTACTTTTTAATCTCATCTGATAAACGTGGTGTAGTAAAAAACACATTTAATATTATTTTCTATTATTCGTTTTAGTCTTGGGCATGTAAACTTTTAAATCGCTTGTTTTAAAGAGATGGCATATAAACGTTTTTTTATTTGTTCACGATTTTTAACTCTTATAATGTTACTCCATTTTCATTCATTTTCTCAGCTATGATTAAATTATCAAGTCCGTAGCTCTAGTTTGTTTGAAGCGGTATATAAAACATTATTTTTTATGCAAACAATATGTGTATATATTATTTTCTGTCATACATTGAATAGTCATCCAGTTTGGAGCTATGTTTAAAGTTTCAGATCTCTAGCTAATCCAAAAATGTCTTAAACATCCACTGCAAAATTTGTACCAGATAGACAAGGTGAGTGAGTGATATATTGTGAGTATGGAGCAGCGCCGGAATGAATAGGTAGGGGAAACGGGAGATCCCCGAGAAAACCCGCCGACCAGCGGCATCGTCCGGCACAGTTCCCACGTGAGAAAATCCCGGGACCAACCCCGCCGGGAATCGAGCCCGGATCGCCTTGGTGGGAGGCGAGAGGTCTGACCTCTCGGCTACCGCGGACCCACCGGATAGACAAGAGGTGAGTAATAAAACCATACGTAAATTCAATGATCATTGTTGCCAAACTTCTGTTACCGGACAAACAAACGGACAGGAATGCGAGTTAATAAAGACGTATTAGTAAATTAGTAAACCCAAATGATCTTTCCAAACTTTCGTTAACTGTAAATCAATAGACCTTGACAGTTATCTATACTGCCTCTCATATATAGGATATATATAGGATATATACATATATACACATATATACATATCTATAGTGTGTGTATGTACAAGATGTCCCATAAGTCCGGTCTCATAAGGGAAATATAAATGTGGTATATATGGAACGTGTAATCTGTATATAGTAGTGACGCAGAATGTTGAAGTGCTACGACGGCAGCGTGTTCACATCCGTGTGAGATTACGGCAGACAATAATGTAATTTGTGGTCACGATTATCTTTGCATATGCGGAATGCGACTTGTCCTATGAGACCGGTCTTGTGGGACATCCTGTATATATAAACATTTTTGCTGTTTAAAAAGGTTTTTAATGTGAATAAGAACAATGTGGTATTTTTTAATTTCCTTGCTAACTAACTGGGAGTGTGTATTTTTGGTGCATGGGGTTTCTTTCAAAGGTTGGTATTAGTGTGCCGAACCGACCGTGGAACAGATATAAACTTCCACCCCGAGTATATTAGGACTGCTTCATTCGCCAATATCTACGGATGATATCTGGCTACAGTCATTATATCTTCCTATCTTAACGCCAGGGTCATGCGTCACGAAGCGTTCCCCACAGATCTCGAAAGAAACGAGTGTGTGAGAGATTTTAGTCATCGAGGTCTTCAACGCCGGTGGTGATGCCATGAGGTGAGTATAGATCGGCGCCGGAACGATGGGGAGGTGGGAACCGGAAGATCCCTGAAAAAAAAAAAAATCCCACCGACCAACGTCATAGTTCGGCACGATACCCACATGCGAAAATCCGGGGACCGACCCCTCCGGGAATCGAACGCGTATCGCCTTGGTGGTACGCGAAAATGTACTTGTTATAAAATAAACATGAGCTTTTACGCGAGGCAGACTATATAATTGATTTATTTAGGTTATTTGATATTTTAAAGAATTGTGTGCGCCTAACATGAGGATGCTATGGTTATGAATGTACAAAATAAATATAATTTGGTGCTTCCGGCACGCAAGTCGAAAGACGTCTTTATGGAGCTATTCGTCGACTCCAGTCCTTCTTCTCCCCCCCCCCCTCCTCCATGAGCCAACCAGCCCTCTGGAAACACACAGCGGCGACGTGTTGGGACAAACCGCCACTAGAGGAAACACATTGTGCTTGCTTGTTATACTCCCAGCCTCCGACAATGGACCGCTATTTGGAGTGGTTGCCATCCGGGGGAGGTTCCTAGGAGAGGGGCAGGGAGGAGGCAACAGTAGTAGGAAGTAGCCGCAGTGCTGCCAACTTTGTTGTAGTTCAACTTTTATTTTTCTTTACAGATGCAGAAAACAGCACTTTGCCTGTTTATAATTTAGTGTCAAACTTTTTTAAATTTAAATTCTAAAAAACATATCTTAAAAAAAGTATTTTTTTGAAGTTACAGAAAATATTAAGGTAAAAAAAATCTACTTTTAATATAATTTTCCTTTAAAATAAACGGAGCCTTTGTAGGAAGTCTGACAGATTAAACTATAGGCATGACAAATAAAATTAATTGGCCTTAATAATATGGAAACGTATCAGTGATGGTTCTCATCATGTAGGCAATAATTTTAAGGCAAGTTAATTGAATGCGGCAACTGATTTAAAGTTGTTTTAACCCTTCCTATAGTAAAGAAACAGAAAACTTGATTCTAGTTATTTAGAAGACAATTTATGTTTAAATAAAAACATATGGATTTTTACATTTGCTTTTGGCAGGTTACGAAAATCTTGGACGAACTAAACACGAAATATGTATAAATATATAATTTAAAATATATATCAAAACATTTTTCTTTAATGTTAAACAAATGTAAGGTTTTTTTAATGTTGCTTGAATTCGTGTATTTAAATCAGAATGTTTCGTTAAATTTTGTGGTTAGTTGACACGTACTTACTAATGTAACTATGCTCGTTATAACATTATTTAAATTAAAAATAATCATAACCAGAAACCTTTTTAGAAAATGAGAAAATTCTATTTTGGATGTTTTTGTCTATATAGTGGGTATAAATTGCTTGTACCGTTTACAACACTGCAATTAAGGCCATGACTTTTCATTTATTTCAAACAATTGCAAATGACTAGAATACTTTCTAACCAAATGATTTGAAAAAAATCGAGACTGTGTACAGTCCTGCGGTAAACAACTTCGTCAGAGCGTTTTTTTTTAATAATACCGTTTGCTAGCAAAATATTATTTTGCTTCAGTTTGTCTTATTTTGACAACAATATATGTAATATTTCCGGGGAAAAAATCTAAAAATCTGTTTGGTGTATCACAACAGAAAAAATTATATACAAACAATGATATATAAGTGTTAAATCTGTAAGAATGCATTTTTGATATATGTATTAATTTGCGTTTAAAATATTTTCGAAATCACTGCAAAACTAAAGCACGAGGTCTTATGAAGTATTTGTCGAAGAGGGTAGTAGGTTGGCAACAGTATCCAAGAGGGTGGACTGGGAGGGAGAGGACAAACAAATAAACATATTACATGCCCTTGGACGAGCTGCAATGCACCGCTGGAAGTCCCCCGGAGAGGTGGTCGCCGGGCCAAAGTGGCGGTGCTCGACAACTGCCTCGTGGGAATGTGTGTGCCCCAGACAATGTGTCGGCGACATTTAGGGGCGAGGGCCGCAGCAGGCACTTGTGAGATAATCGCCCCTACGTGCCCCGGGGATGCGGCCGACAAGTCTCTCGACCCCGCGTACCATGGGAAATGTGGGCCGGTGCGACTTTCCGACACTTACGCCCTCCTGCCGCGGCCAGTCAGACGTAACTTTAGGCTTCGTATCGCCCTTCGCTGTTGCCAGACGGAGAACGTTACATTACGCTACAACACACAAAATTAATGCAGTCACGAACGACGATACAGCTAATATATTGCGGCCCCTAAGAGGGCGTGGTACATAAATCAACACTAAAAGCATTAATCTATAACTGTAGGTTTCTTGAAGCCAATTTGCGAAAATTAAACAATAGCAATCCTAGACAATAGTTTTAGCCAACGTTTTAAATAAAATAGTTTCCAGTGTTACGAACTTCTGAGGCACAATCTCTGACGCCGGAACCTAGTGCATTTAAGTACGGCGCAAGATATCACGCGTAACAAACTACTGATTCTGGATAAATATTTGCTCATAAAGTTGGCAAATACCATTATCTAGGATTGTCATTGAGTACTTTTTTCCATATTGGCTTCGAAAAAAAGCATAGAAATGAATTTATGTTTTCAGTGTCTATTTATCTACCACGCACTTATGTCTATAAGGGCGAAAATGATTTTGCCCCAGTTTGTGTCAATTATTTACGTACAAGCCGACAGCTCTGCTAAATGGTTATTGACGGTGCGTCTTTGTGAAATGACGTCTGCCGTTTGATGAAGCCAATGAGAATTAGGTTACTGCGACACCACACGTCTGTGAAAATATCCAATCGCTGACAAAGAAGCAGGATTGCAGTTGTGCACGCAAGACACTAAAACAAACTGAGACAAAATGATTTTAGCGAAAAGTTCATGGCCTTACCTATGTCACGTCAGGTGTGCATTAAACAACTGAGTCGGATATTTCAAGAATGGCCCAATAGCTGACAAGAATATTTTTTTTTTCACGGAGAGGCATAAATGTGATTTCCTCCAAAGTAGGGAAGAATTCACATTTGCTACTTATATATTATCTTTCCAGTAACAATTTCACCAATGTGAAATTTATCATAATTTCGAAAAAAAAAAAAAAGTCCCTTTAATGCTTCTCCTGTTTATTTTACTGTAAGGCCCTTTTTGAAATAGCCTATTACTTGATTGCAGTCTCCGAACTGGCATACTTTTTGACAGATCAGCCTCTACTTTTTAAGGACTCTTTCTAACAATGACGTCACCGAGTTTAAACAGGAAATCAGTGTTTTAATAAGATTCTCAGTGACTTAATATTAATAATCTTTTGAACAACAAGAATTCCACGTACATTTCCTATATAATATTGCGATGGAAAGGAATTAAACATAAGTTTGTTTTAAACATACATGTTATTATTTAAAGATTACATACTAATTATTCACATGAAAATATGCAAAGTTACACAGTTGGTAGTTTTTCATGTAATGCTTTGAAAGATTTGTCTAAAAAGTCTGCGTGGTGTCCTTACCTGAAAGTGTCGGGTTCGAAATCATGCACAAACTCTCCCTCTGAAATGTTTGATACAATCTTCGAAAGAGAAAATAATCCTCTAGTTGCAAAGCTGCACTAACAGAACGATATAAGTTACAAGGGAACCCAATATAGAGAAGAACGTGCGGCGATCCAAGGTGAAGAATCCCCAAGCGCTGAAAACAACTGGTCTTTGGACCACTTGCTGGGAAAACATCTGCAGCTCCATAGTCGCTGCTGAGCTGATACTTCTCTTGAGACTTAGTTTATGCAGCAGTGAGACTGTCATCTGTCTCTTGTCGGCTACATACTGCGGCAAGAACGTTGTCAGTACTATCACTGCAAGATCATTGACACCCCAGATTATTTTTATCGTATGAGTGGGTGATGTATCTTGTGAGATTCCCATTAAATTAACGATGATGATCTTAGCGTTCCACAAAAGATAACCTGTACTAGTTATTACAGCAAGCAGTATCTGAAAGCCATAAGTCTCATCAACCAACAGCATTGTTTCACGCAGGTAGTAGAATGTTTCTCTCAGGTGTTTCAACTTGCTGGCAATTATGTCACAGGCAAACTCCTGGGTTCTCTGCAGTTCAGTGGAACTCGTATGAATAACATTAACTCGTCTAGAAGCTGGAGTGTAACTGGATCCAGTTGAAGAGAGTTTTGGCGATCTTTCCCCGGATGCCCAATCATTTAAGAAAATTTTTTGCTCACAGATATCTTCGATATTTTTGTCCAAGTGACCAAGAACTTTGCCAAGAAGGAGTAGTGTTATTAAATACACAAAAATACCTTGTATTTGAATCGCATTAGTAGTAAATCGCACGAAAACCCAAAATATGTTGTAGCTGTAGATATGGTGTACGAGTAGTATTAAGATGCAAGCAATGTATATTGTCATGAAGCAAAGTTGAGCTCGCAGAAATGTGCTGACACTACCATACTTGATCCAAGATGTGACGAGAAGTTCTTCATCCATGTGACGTATTCTTCGGACGATCTCAGCCATTCTAGATCCTGCACAGGAAACCAGGACGGCGACACTCCATCCAACACCCATTGGTATAGCGATCCCGTAGCAGATTATATCCAATATAGATTTATCCTGTGTTCGGATGAATATAAGAAAGAAATGCAAAATATGTACTGTGATCAATGAAATTATATACGTTGCAGTTTGTATAACGCCAGCGATTCGCGATCTGTAGATGTGATCGTCATCGTCCTGTCGATGTTTGATTGGCGCAATCCCGCATACCTTCAGAAACTTAAACAGTGGCCTAGTGATTAGGCACAAAATATTTCCATTTGATGCTGCAGCCATTTTCCTGGATTCTGCTTCACTTGTGGTGAATGATATGTAACAGTTAAAAAAATAACTGATGTATTAACTGCCAACTCCTAAATAAAATTATTAGGAGAAATATCTAAATTCGAACATTAAACTGTTTTTAAAATATAAAAACTGCTGGTGCTACTGCCGACCTCGCAGTCGTAAACAAAACTAAACTACTTTTGTTTTAACTTTCAAGCCGTACTTCTTGGTGCTGCGTCCTACTTTACATGGGATCGTTATTGAGTTCACGGATGAGGGAATATTTGGAAGGGTTTCTTTGTTTAGCAGGAATCGATAGTGAAACTGTCGGTCGTCATAACTGTCAACGCCAACATTCTTACAACGCTCGTTCTTAAAATACTATATTCTCGAAACGTATTGCGTACATATTATCGATTTTTACATTGCGACACTTGTCAAGTTACTGACAGCTTTTCTTCCCGCTTTTGTGAAGAATGTTCCCGACTTCCCGTAGAATAGTATTGCTTTTAGTGAATTAAATATATACTTCAAACAGAGTGTGGCCATGCCGTGTACTGCCCAGGAAAACACTTGAAGTCAGTGTACTTGTGCCCTTGTTGCTTGAACTTTTATACACGTGGTCACTGTAGCACAAAAACATTGTTTCCGCCATAAGAGCTAACGTATTTTACTCGCAATTATAAGCGCAATTAAGTACAGATGACTTATCGAATATCAGATGTTCCCTTTTTATCTCAATCTATGTAGATTGAAGAGCAACATTTTGAAATAAAATTAAAACTCAACTACATGATTGCGAATTGAAACACATTTCTGTGAGTACCGACATCGCCAACTGTTTGTGCATGGAAACCACCGTTGAATCAACTTAATACATTGATGCTAGTTTCTGGTATTTATTGAACATTTTGTGTGCAAATTGGTTAGCTTTATTGCTATAAGCAAGCAGCTGCACATCGTAAGTTACGTACATATGCGTAAATAAACGATATATTTGGATGTATTTTCAGGTTAGTTCGCTAGGTTTATCTATATAAGCAATTGTTTAAAAACATAATTTATTATTTGCAAATGTAAAACATGACCTTTTTTATTCGTTAAATGTAACACTAGCAGATGAATTTCACGTACCTGATCGCTCTTTACACCCGAATTCAACGCACTTAATCGTTTGCATTCAAATCTGTGCATTCTACGGTATCAATATCATACGAGGCGCTTACGAAAACCTTACTCGATCTACGCGATGCGGTGTGATGGTCAACAATAACGATTTGTTCGCGTAAAACTGGCATATATATACACACACACACACACACACACACACACACACACTTCGACTTCAAGGAAGTTCCACCATGCCAACTTCTGCATACTCCTACTTATACGTCCATGATTTCAAACTATTCAGACAACTAGAGTTGTCTCAGTGCATTTTTAGAAGTTTAAGTTGGCAGCTGTGTGGCATGCCGAATACCCCAAACGAAAATTAATCTATTTACTAATGATAGATGTACAAGAAATGTATAAATTGTTTGTTATTTTAATGGGTATGGTATGTATGAATATATTTTATTATAAATTCTTCTTATTAAATTTTAAAAGAGCCCGATAATTGGTAGCAAGTCTGTGGGGAGAGCGAGTGTTTGGCGGACGAAGGTGCTTGATGTGCAGCGGAGAGAAGCGAGACTTGAACGATGACCAGCGACGGGGAAGGGCGTTTGGCGGTTTGCCGGCTGCGAATATGGTTGTGATATATAATGGTTGATTTATAATATGCACCAGATGTAGCAGGGTTTAAGGCTAGGTTTCAGTCGCCATACTGAATTTTATTACATTTGGCTTTTTGGAATTCTAGGAAGAATATTGTTGAACATGCGATCATACATGACATTATATTTACATTTCGCTAGATTACATACCTTGTGATTTAGATGTAAACAATAAATTAAGCCGCAACGTGTGTGGCAAATTTTTTTATATTTATAATTTGCCCGACATATTTCGACCTGACTATACATTACTAGCTCAGTTGGCATGCTTGTACTGCAACTTAAAGTAAATATGTTTAGAGGTAAAATCGTGGTTAAAAAATTTTTATTCTTATAATTCCAAAAAAGAGAAATATAATAAAATTCAACATGGCGACATAACCGGGCCTTAAGGTACCGACTACTTGCATGTGAGAGTCTCAAAAGCGACGGCGTAGTAAGGTCGACCTTGAAGCGCGCATCAAATGCCGTATTGCCTCAACGAGCCAAGCGCTGAACTAGCGTGCAAGATTCCCGCCGAACGGTTTTTACTATGGGACAATAAGCGATGACCACATAATTTTATCTGTGGAAAGTCTGCAACTAAGTTCAGTGCAGGTCGCAACCTGAGTTTCACATACATTCGGTTAGTACATTTTCAAGTACGGAAGTCTGAAAAGGCCTTTTTTTAGCCATGTTGGAGTCCCAAGAAACAACGTTTTCAACGAGCATAGTGTGTTAGCAATGAGGTTCCAACCTTTTCTGAATTTTGTTTTCTTTTCGTACTTTGGTACAACGAACACACATGGAATATTTACGTAGAATAAAACCCTGTTTACGAACACACTGCGACACATTTGAAGCGTGGGGTAGACGGCCACCTTAAATACAACCGCGTCGGTAGGACACGAGGAGGTTTTCAAATATATGTGTATATTGGAAGTGCACAGCCAGGCGAGGAGTGAGTCACGACGCCCATGGTCAACTGCAACATATTGGGCAGCTGGAACTCCTCAGCTTGTTGAAGGGCGAGCCATTTACTTGATAACTACGTGCAGTGTGTGACCCAGTCTACGAGACTCATGCCGACCATTAAGAGTGCGTGGTAGATAAATTAACGCTGAAAACATAAATTGTTTTCTAGGCTTTCTTGTAGCCAATATGGATAAAATACTCAATGACAATCCTAGATAATGGTATTAGCCAACTTTATTAGTAAATATTTATCCAGAATTACTAACTCGTTATACGCGTGATCTCTTGCGCCGCAGTTAAATGCACGAGTTTCGGCGTCAGAGATTGTACCTCAGATGTTCGTAACACTGGAAACAATTTTGTTTAAAACGTTGGCTAAAACTATTGTCTACTATTGCTATTGTTTAGTTTCCAAAAAGTGGCTTTAAGAAACATAAATTTATAGATTAATGCTTTTAGTGATTGATTATGTACCTCACCCTCTTAAGGTGGACGCCGGCTTTCGTAATACTGCTGTGGATTCCTGGCAGTTCAAGAGACTTGGTTTATGTGCAAGATTTGGCTTCCTTTTCAAGGAGTGGCGGATTTAAGGGGGTGGCTACCGGGCTGAACCATCCCCCCCCATCCTGTGTTCAATATCATGTAGCCAAAGTATGTCCAGTCGCTTCAAGGAAACTGGAGTTTTGTTTTATGATCATCCAAGTACATTTTAACGTGTCCTACTTGTATGAATGTTATATTTAATGTTCTGTAACAGTAAGCAACACACTTTTCAGATGGTTGGTATTTTTACAGTCAGTAAAATCAAATAAGCCCATCCCAAAATATGTTTCTAAATACGCCACTGTTCACAAGTAACTGCACGTGACCTAAAACTGAAAATTCTGTCAAGTAGGAAGAACGTCTTATAATTCGGAAGTAGGGTTTGCTACAGTTAAAACTATTAACAGATATACGCACCAGTGCTTAGTAATTGTTTGATGTGGAAAACACTCTGAAGTAAATTGTTATTAATAAATATTATTAACTCTATCGTACTGATGTTTAGTTATCTATTTCACGATTGCGATTAGGCTGCAGATGGGCAATAAGGTTGATTAATGGAGATGTGCCCATGTAGTGTAATTAAGGTGTCTTTGGTTCCCGCACAGAGTGAGAAAAGTTTGGCAATTGGTATATACCATACAAGGGCATAACTGAAATAAAATAATCCCACTAAAATGTAGAGGCATGTTTCCTACTAAACGTATACGAATACACATATGCAGCCTGGTTCATTTGTGCAAGACCCTCTTTTAATCGTAGTACTATATGTAGTTCTACAGCAGCGACGAATCTCGACGCACATGTGCACGGCT
>PNEQ01043896.1:0-17991 GCA_003012365.1 Medauroidea extradentata
TGTTTGGTCTCAGTATCTTGTCCATTTCCAGTATTTCTTTATTAAGCAGAATAAATTGTAATGAATATATCGGAAATGCCTAGAATAAGGCTTTATTCTGCTTAATAAGAACTAGCTAACATCTGACATTATAATAAACAAGAGTCCATAGATATTAGCAAACTGAATGCTCATAGAGCAATACTTTATAACACATCAGGCTGTACATAGTGTAATTGGCTACATACTTTCGTATTATAGTATACATAGTCGGCATGATGTTTGTTTTGTTCATGCATCATGAATTCTTTGAATTTGGCGCCAAGATATCACGGAAAGATGTGACAAAAGACGAGTGTAAATAAAGATGGCGGTCGGCTACCTGTTCGTGATAATATGAGCCGGACAACGAACGTTTCATCGACGAAACATTTGGTCCTCCGGGCCAGATAAATTACGAAACGAAAGGTTTTCGCCTCGATGCTTCGCGCAAGTTAGTTTCGTTTGTTGTACAACACGTATTTTCGCATCAGCACGCCCGTGCGTCAGCTTGAAGTGCGTAATTTCTTTCGTTAGTGAACATTACTCGGGTGTGAAAATCTGAAAATCAGCTACTGCCGCGCGGATTACGTGAGACAAGCATATTCAATAGTTCATGAATTAACAGCAGAAACATTTTGTCTTTGTTACAACCACGGTCGTAGAAGAACAGGTTTGGACACTCGCCTGGATATTTGACCCCCTTGTTGTTTGGCTGTAGTTCACCAAGTTACCGAGAATATTGTGTTTTATTGGCGCTGATGTTACGGCGGTCGGACTAAACTCCGCCCACTTCCTTTCCGCTAAGATAAATTTATCAAAACGTATTTTTTTTTTTTATCAATATATGAAATACTTTCTTCGCTCACAAATTTAAGAAAATGCTCCAGCAATCTTTATTTACTTTATAAATTTAACAATGGAAAAAAGTGGGTGGAGTTTGAGTCCGACCGCCCGGAAAACAGCGCCAAAAAGTACGACATTCTCGGTAAATTGACGAATTACAGCGAAACAACAAGGGGGTCAAGCAAAATACATTGTTAGATAGGCGAGTGTCCAGACCTGTTCTTCTACGACCGTTGTTACAACACATTGGCAATATAGACTGCCAAAACCGGTTACAACTCGTTTGGCGTATATCGATTGCATCTTCGATACTATCGATCCGTACGACTGACGCGACTGTTGGGAAAATCACCTATCGATAGTTTTATGACTCAGTTCACGCGCAGGCTTTACGTCTCGAGCTTGCAGAAAATCGTCTGCAATGAGTCATGGACCTGGCAAAATTGATTGTAATATGCACAACGAAACAATAAGTTTCATTGGCCACGTGTCGTGATTTTACTCAAGCGCGCCAAGGTTATGAAGTTGATCATTTGAAATATGCTGTGCAGGCTCACAAGAAGCAACGAAGCTTAGACATTGCGCATCACGTCAAGCTAGGGCCACAGAATGAACAAGGTATACCTTGTTTATTCTGTGCTAGGGCTCTATAAAGACTAGGTATAATCATCCGCCATTTTGGGTCTTTCGCCGCTACCGCAAACCAAGAAATACTCGCGCGCCCGAAAAATCGCAGAAACCTAACTCATCACCAATCGAAAACTATTCGGTCAATCAACTTTAAAAAAATTACAGAGTATTAATGAACTGTCCTGCCAATGACGCTATTTGTTAATTTTCTTTATGACAGTTATTTACTATGTAAAAAAAAGTTTAACAATGTCATGAAAATTTTTGACCGGGAAATGCAGGGTAAAATATAGTAAGCGAGAAACTTTTATGGTTCATGAGATAGATGGGGAGTGTCAGTGGACGAAACTAAAAGGATAGTATAAAATTAATATGTATGCCCCTCTTGACGAGTTTCGCGAATCGCTGTTGTTTTGGCGGCAGGTTGAAGACAGAATATCTCTGGCGCGCGGCGCCGCGCTGTCTAGCTCAACGACCTGACTACGAATTATTCCTTGGTTTGTCGTCATAGTAGTTAAGACATTAATTTTAACTCTACATTTTGTATTTATTATAACGTTTTCAACTTTCAGTAACTGATTTTAGGATTGTATACAAAAGTATACATTATCGAATATAAATAAATTTACAAAATCAAATATTGAATAGAAAATTAATGCAACATCCTTAATTTCACTAAAGATAGTTTTTGAAATCTACTATTTTTTAAGAAATGCTTTTAAGATCGTCGACTCTCCCACAAAATAGGCTTAGACCTACATACAACTGAAAAAATATATATTTTTATTTACTTAAAGGCACATTTTCAACAATTAATAATAAATAATAAACACATAAAAGCTAATTCATCTGATGTCTAAAATAGGGTTTTAAAGGTATCGATAGAGACCTGAAAATTTCGCGTTTTTATTTAGGCGCAAGCCAGAGTTCCAGCAACTATAAGTCTGTATCACGTTCATAATTGGCCGCTGACTTACTCGACACTTCCTGATAGTAGCTGAGCCAATAATAAGACTGTAACTGAATACAAGCCCATATCACTGTGTCAGCGAGCAGCTAATAAACAGCTGTTGTCTGTACGATTTCACCAATATTCTTGGATGCTAGCCTACAGGTCAGTGAACCCGCAAATTCTTCCGGTCTCTAGGTATCGATAACTCATTGAAACACAAATGTAATATTTTTAACTTCGTGCTATTTGTTATGTAAGTATTCATACCAGTATTATCGATGCATTATTAGTAAAAGAGGCAGTTATCACATTAAAAGTACAGCTTACATTCAATTTATTTAACATTCTAAATTTTTTCAGTGTGTTACAAATAAAATAATATAAGTTTTTAAAGAAAATGTTTCGAGAAATTTGGCCTTATTACACAATTTTGGTATGTAACAGCAAACACGTTTGTATTTTGCGTTACTAATGCAAAATACGTGGTTACCAATCGGACAGATCGATGCATCTCGACTCTGTTGCTAAAACGTTGGTTTGAAGATTTATACGTAGTGTGTATTGAAGCTGTAAACGTAAATAGTTGCTGATAATGAATTTGTTTTTAAACTGATTTCATTGAGGTTTCAAATAGCTTATTTACTAATATGAATTTCAGTTTTATTTTAAGCCAATCTACACTAAAAATTACAACATACTGCCTATCTTGTAGTGGTGTGAGTAAAATTTTTTTTGTACTGTAGATGCCTGTGCAGACTGTATATAGCCACGCTGATTTATAGCGTCAGGAAAATAAATACAAATCTTTCTTCACACACTAGTGCAAGCGCTAATTTTTCTTACAATACGATCAAACATGTTTGCTATAGTCTGTGAGTTAAATATCTTAAACATAGCATGCTTACTTTCATGCCCATTAAGCGAAGTGAGAAGTGCCGCTAATTTACTGTAGCGTACCTCGTAAATAAAACACACGGTATCTTACACCTATAATTAAATAATCTCTGTAAACATGTTGGATATAGAAGTTCTTTCCTTTTTACTGTGTGTCTGTAAATAACACAGTTATCGCCCAATACAGTTAATGCGGGAATTGTAATATCTATTCTATATCTACATTATCACGATGGATATTCATAAAGTAGGAATTTCCATTATCAATGAGATACTTGTGAGAATATGTTATATACAAAATCCTATTAAGAACTACAGTGAACCTTGTTAATAATACAAACCATGTAAATATAAGGATCTTGTTAACAGTACGTAATTTTCGTTCCCCTAAGAATGAGATGAAAAGTTTAACACTGACTTAAACGCCCAATAAAAGTTCCCTTGTACACCACACAACGCCAGAACCACAACATGCCTGCAGAGGTTCCTCATCATTGCGATAATTCGGTACATCTCCCAGAAATTTGTGACATATATTTATATTGTATATGCGTTTTACAACGAATTGTCGCTTCAGAGGCAATAATTAAAATTAAAATTTAACGTTCGTAAAGATCTTTATATTAAAATAATGTAAAACATTCATAACAATAAGTAGGGAAAGGAATATTTCGTGAGATCAACGACATGCGCGTAGGTATCCATTGATCTATTTATACACAAGCCCCGGCCATTTGTCCACTAGCTGCTACTCACTGTAACAACACGCAATGGAGTAATAGACGGGGCTTAAGTATACATATGGGACAATGGATTATAACATGTTGGTCATTGAACTTGCGAATTATTCCTTTCCTTAACAATAAGTAACCAAAATATGTGTTTAGAATAAGGGTATGTCCATGAAACAATATTGTTCGAAACACATTTATTTCTTGACTACATAAAGCATATACTTTGTACTTATACAACGATAAACAGATAAGTGTAGTTCATTATAGGAGTGTCGTTTATTGTCTTAAAAATTAATGTGACAGTTGCGGCAGATCACAGGTCGCACTTTAAGGGACGAGCCTGGTACTGTTAGGGTTATGAGTTCAAATCTAGGTGTCGGTTGAATTTTTTTACGTTGTTTGGTAACCTTACTCACAGTTACCAAGTGTCGTGGAACTATATTGTGCATCTGTATCCTTCCGCCGGAAGGAGATCCTCCTGCCTCTCTGCTACTGAGAAGCAGTTCTACTCAAGATGGCGACGCGGTAAGTGGTGTGTAAGGAGCATAGATCCTTGCTTGTTCGATACTTCTAGAGTGGATCTGTTCGGAATTCTCGTTACATTTTGGTCCTCTGGGCCGGATTTCAATATCCGTGTTTAGTTATGAGTACATTTTCGTTCGTTAGCATGCGTTGCGCAATTAAAATTCAGTTGCCGCGTGTGTGAAGGAATTACCGCGCTACTCTCAATCCATTCGCCACTCAAGAATCCGCCGATAAAAATGAGATTTTGTGCGTCTATCGTCATTATTTATGAAGAAATTTGCAAGTCATGATGAACAATGCGTCGAAAGTGCGAAGGTGTTACTTTCTTGTGCCGTTGATTTCCTGTTCTTGCCACGTGGGTGAGTAGTAGCATTATCGGCGTTCTTATATGGACGTGTTTTGTTTTGTTGTTCAGTCTTGCCAATGGTTCCGCTGTTCTTTCATTTACCGTCGGATAGGCTGACATGTACAAATGTTGGGGTGTCTGAATTGCCTGGGTTTGTTCCGATAGTTAGCTTGGTGGATATTTTTGGTTGTTTTCACTTACGGCATCCCTCGTGTTTTGTGTGTGAAATTTGTTGAAGTATCCATTACGGGTTTCAATATATTTTTGTTAAAGTGGAAACTTCAAGAAAATAAACTGAACCACATAGTCAGTAGGGTACAAGCGTTGGTTAAAGCTCCCGCGGTTACAGTTGAAGTGGTGCATGAAGTAAGTGCGTTCAGTGCACAACTGGACGTCATTGAAGCTGCAGTGGGTGCCTTGTACAACGAATTGCTGTGTACTGAGCCTCTACCAGAGTTTGCTGAAACTGTGATGACTTCCAAGCATGAGGGCGCCTTTTTACAAAGTCGTCAGACACTCGAAGTATGATAACCTCATTTTTGGCCAAGCATGTAGTACAAATTTCCTCAACACCTTCTGGTGCTGCTCCATCTACAAATGTGCGTTTGCCAAAGATTAATCTACCCACATTCTCAGGTCAGTGGGAGGAGTGGCCTCTGTTTTCCCAGTTGTACCAGGCTACAATTCATGACAATCAGGATTTGGCTGTTGTCGTGAAATTTCAGTATCTGTTGGGTTGCTTAACAGGAGATGCATTACAACTGGTAAAGAATCTGCCGATTACAGTTGAAAATTATGTAGTACCTTGGGACCTCCTCACTTCCCAGTACCAGAACACGAGGAAGTTGACAATCTTGTATATAAATATAATTCTAGATTTGCCTGTGATTAATTTGGCTAATCCTAAGTCAGTTAGAAGTTTCGTCAACACATTCAGAGAAAATACCAGTGCCCTGGAAGGCTTAGGCCATAATGTTGTTGAAAGTAACCCTGTACTAATGACAGTGCTGATGCGCAAGTTAGATGTGGGCACGCGCATGAAATTAGAAAATTCACGATCGGACCCCATTGACATATTTCCTCAAGTGTCTGAACTCCTAGAATTTCTTCAGTCTAGGGTATCAAAAATGGATTGTGCTCTTGACGTAGGAGGTTAAGTGCATGTCAGTGCCCCATCTCAAAAATCGTTTCTCGGTAAGACTAATAAAACCAATATTCAACAAAGGTCTGTATTTCTGACCAAATCGGAGCTCCCCTCTCGATCTTGTGCAGTTTGTGAACAAACCACCCATTCCGTGTACCAGTGTCCTGAATTCACGGAGTCTTCACCGTCTGACAGACGTCAAACAGTTCGTAACAAGGAATTGTGTTTCAATTGTCTAGGTAGCAACCATAACCTAGCCTCCCGTTCATCTCTGCGATCATGTTACCGTTGTAAACAAAGGCATCATACTCTTCTTCACTTAGATACGTCCAGTGTACCTTCTAGTTCACGAGGGAAAGGTTTGGACCTCACCCATCCTCCAGATGAAACATTTGCAGGTTTGTCAGCTCGGGATCACACATCAGTTCTTTTGTCCACAGCCTTGGTGAATGCTTACAGTGCCAATAACAAACCTCATTTCATGCGATGTCTGCTGGATAGTGCTGCTCAGGCCTCATTTATCTCTGAAGAATCAGCTGAAGTACTTTCACTGCCCTTACACAAACAGGTGAAAGAGTCGTGGGTCTTAGTCAGGGGGTTGTCAGTTTAAGGGGCGAAATCAACTGTCGCCTTGAGTCATCTATAGACCCTCGGTGTAATTGTTCCCACACACTCTTTGTTGTGTCTAAGATTACTAGTAATTTGCCTCGGGCTTCTGTTGACTCCTGTGTTCGTGCTCAGTTAAGATCCCTTCCCTTGGCAGATCCTCACTTCGATAAGCCTGCAGCCATTGATATATTGCTTGGTGCAGATGTTTGTGCTTGTGTTGGTATGAGTGGGCGGTTGGAGTTAGGACAGCATATGCCAGTAGTCTTGGAGTCCAGGTTGGGATGGGTGTTAATGGGGGAGTGTCCAGAAACTGTACCAGGGCCTCAGCCAAGTCTAGTCTTGATGTTTGTGGGCATAGATGACTCACTGGATGCCATCCTGAAGCAATTCTGGGAGACTGAAGAACCCCCTAATGTCACTCAAAGGCCTCCTGAGAATGAGTTTTGTGAAAAGCACTTCATGGATACTCACTCACGAGAAGACACAGGGTGATACAAGGTTTGTCTTCCATTTAAGCACCAGTCCCAACCGTTAGGAGACTCATATGAAAGTGCTAAACATCGATTCTGTTCCCTCGAAAAGAAACTCTCTGCACAACCTGAACTGAAAACCATGTATACAGAGTTCATGGTTGACTATATTCAAAAGGGCCACATGGAACCATATGTCCCTTCGGGTAAGTCATTGAAACAGGAACACTAAGGACGTTCTACAGAGTGTTTCATTTCTCATCATGGGGTCCTAAAACTGTCTAGTTCAACAACGAAATTGAGGGTTGTCTTCAATGGCAGTGCAAAGACATCGAATGACATTTCATTAAATGACATATTATTTCCAGGTCCTAAACTCCAGAATTCCACTAATGATGTAATCCTAAGATTTCGGCTTTACAGTGTCGTCTTCTCCTGCGATATTAAACAAATGTACCGACAAGTGTTGGTCAGTGAGACTGACCGGGAATGCCAACTCATCCTCTGGCGCGACGACCCTTCTCAATCGTTGGAAATTTACCAGCTTAATACCATCACCTATGGCCTTTCCCCTTCTCCCTTCTTAGCAATTCGTACACTGCATCAACTGGCATCCGATGAAGGTGAAAGGTATTCGTTAGCTGCCAATGCCTTGGGAGAATCAGATCTTTGTGATGATGTCATAACAGGTGCTATGTCATTTGATGAAGCTCAGGTGCTGAAAAATCAACTTGTCGAAGTCTTGATGCGTGGTGGGTTTGAGTTATGGAAGTGGTCGAGCAACCAACCCTAGCTCCTCAGTGAATTGCCTGCAGACCATTGTGAGAATCCTAGGGTACTGGACTTTTCATCGGGACCAGTTGTGAATATCCTTGGTCTGTACTGGAACCCATCAAAAGATTCATTCTCATATCGTTTAAATATTCAGTCGGGTAGTCCCACCAAGCACTTTGTACTGTCACAAATTGCGTGCATATATGATCCAATGGGTTGGCTCACTCCAGTGACTGTTTGGGCCAAAGTTCTGATGCAGTGGTTGTGGACACAAGGGCTTGGTTGGGATGATCATTTACCTCAAGCCACTCTAACTATGTGGAATCGCTTCATGGATGGCCTTACTGATCTGGAAACACTTAGTGTCCCACGCTTCATTTGTGTCAATGCTGTCGGTGTGGAACTACACTGGTTTTCCTATGCATCTGAGGGGGCCTTTGCTGTTGTGGTATATTTGAGGAGTATGAATGGCGAAGAGAAGGCGTGTGTGCAATTGGTCATGGCCAAGGCACGAGTAGCACCCTTGAAACAAGTATCTCTTCCTAGGCTAGAATTGTGTGGGGCTCATCTACTGGCTAAACTGATCTTCTTTTGTCACAAATTCCTTAGCTAGCATTTGCATACTGCAACTTATGCTTGGACTGATTCCAGTGTTACTCTGGCCTGGATAAAAACTCTTCCCTATTTGTTGAAAACCTTTGTGGCCAATAGAATCTCCCAGATCCAAGAATGGGTTCCCCCTCAGTTGTGGAAAAATGTGGCTTCTCAAGACAATCCGGCTGACTGTGCGTCTCATGGCATTCTCCCTCCAGATCTTCTGTCTCACCCACTCTGGTGGCACAGTCCCAGTTGGCTAAGTAAACCCCAGGAACAATGACCAAAGTCCACGGTAGCTGATAGTAGTGACAATCTCCCAGAGCAAAAGTCTTCTCAACTGGCTCTGGTTAACACTCGTAAAGTTCCTGTTGAAATCCCTGTCTTTCAATGAGTTGCTACCTGGTCTAAGTTGGTTCGGGTCATCGCCTATGTAAGGCGCTTCGTCCAGCGAACTCGGAAAAAACCATGTAACACGGGTTCCTTAAGTTTCTAGGAATTGGAGGAAGCTGTTCTTATAATTTGCAAGTTAATTCAACACACTTACCTGCATGAAGAACTGGAATGTCTCAAGGGAGGAAAACTTTGCTCTACCCGAATTTAACGTTTGGCTCCTTTTCTGGACTCCCATGGAGTGCTCAGGGTGGGCGGTCGATTATCAAACACCACCCTGAAATTTGCGGTCAAACACCCCATTCTGCTTCCCAAAGATCATGTAGCAGTCCATGCCTTGATAGATCATTATCACCTTAAATATATACATGCCACACCACAATTACTGCAGTCTCTGTTGGCCCAGGAGTTCTGGATCTTGTCAGCCCTATCCCTCGTTAGGTTCAGAGTTTTCAAATGTATAAGGTGTTTCCGATGTCGACCTGTGAACACCCCTCCCCTCATGGGTGAATTGCCTGCTGGGAGAGTTACATCTGCTGGAGTCTTTGAAAGAACTGGGGTTGACTATGCTGGGCCCCTCACCATCAGGCTCAACAAGTTACGTCGTTGCACGACTCAAAAAACCTATCTGTCAATCTTCATTTGCTTCGTCACCAAAGCCATTCACATCGAAGTTGTAACCGATCTCACTGCTGACAGTTTTGTTGCTGCGTTAACACGATTTGTGTCAAGAAGAGGACTGTGCACTAACCTACACTCTGATTGTGGGACAAACTTTGTGGATGCTGCACGACAGCTTCGGAAGTCTTTTGCTGAACTTTTCAAATCTCCGCTTCTCGAAAACTTCTCTATAGATCACTCTATCAATTTTCATTTTCTTCCCCCTGCAAGTCCTCATTAAGGTGGTACGTGGGAGGCCGCAGTGAAGTCAGCAAAATATCATTTTCGACGAGTCATTGGAGAACAGATTCTTACCTTGGAGGAGATAATCTCATTATGCACAAAGGTGGAAGCGGTCCTAAATTCTAGGCCGTTAACACCTATGTCATCGGATCCAACAGACTTGACTTGACTGCTCTCACACCTGGGCACTTTCTTATTGGCCGCCCCTTGTAGCTGTTCCGGAGTCACGTGATGATGACAGTGAGTCCCCTATCTGTCTCTCTAGAAGATGGAAGCTTGTGAGCACACTCAAACCAACTGTGGAGATGTTGGTATAGGGAGTATTTACACCACCTACAACCTCGTGGAAGGTGGCACACCAACCAAGCAGACCTCTCCGTCGATGAATTGGTGCTTGTTGAGGAGGAGCGGGTGCCACCATTGGGCTGGTGCTTGGCGAGAGTGGTGAAGGTTTACCCTGGAGAAGATGGAGTGGTCAGAGTGGCTCAAGTAGGCACTTCAAGAGGACTACTGTGCCGACCGGTCCATAAATTGTACCGTCTGCCCTCCTAGTAGTGTATCCAGTATAGAGTGTAAATAGTGACTGTTTCAAGATACTCTTTCACCTTTTTTTTTTGTGTGTAATTTCCTGAGACCAAATTGAGCTGGTCTTGGTGGGCGGTATGTTTGGTAACCTTACTCACAGTTACCAAGTGTTGTGGAACTATATTGTGCATTCCGCCAGAAGGAGTACCTCCTGCCCTTCTGCTACTGAAAAGCAGTTGTACTCAAGATGGCGACGCTGTAAGTGGTGTGTAAGGAGCATAGATCCTTGCTTGTTCGATACTTCTAGAGTTGATCTGTTCGGAATTCTCGTTACATACGCTATATATTCATTTGTGATATAATTGAGGTTCTACGCTGTAGTGGACTTAAACAAAAATGTACATAAAAGATGCAAGATGTTCTGCGAAGAAAAAAAAACTAAGTCATAGTTCTAATTTGCATAAACGATATTTTTTTAAAGGATGAGACTGTATTAAACTGTAAGCAAAATAACTGCTAGTTGTAAAAATTTTACATATTTTAAAAATAATTAATTTTTGTATCTCTTCCACTGTTATGCAAAAAAAGTGCTTTGGTTTGTTGCTCTATTTTAGGTTATAGATTAATGAATGTAATAAAATAATTACGAAATTTTCTACATGGAATCTGGGAAGAATAAAAATATTCTGTAAACAATAATTCCAAATATATTCAATATTTGATTTTGTGATATTACAAAATTTGTTACTTACGACTTTCGTTGTGTTATTAATTATATATATATTTTTTTTTAACTTTTTCTGCAGGTGCGTGGTTGTCTATTGTTTCTGGGTGCAAGTTCTGGATACTATGGTACTAGATAGTGCAATGAAAAAGTCGCAAGTCTTTTTACCGGGTAGCACGTCGTTACTGTCCTCTCGGGGCGGACCGATACTGATGTAGATTTGTCGGTATGGCTCTTAAGGAATACAGTCACGCGCATGGAGACTCCGACCACTAATTAGAATATCAAATGCCTCGCAATCACTGTCTCTCTTCAATTACTAATCAGAGGTGTCTCGGCCCGATGTACTTAGTAACTTGGCGAAATCTTAATGGCATTCCGACGTCCAAAACAACGACGATGATGGCGCCTCGGCCCACAATACTCTGCGTCCCGACGCCTAGCCTCTACGCCAGACGGTGGCACTCTGCCCTACCGTCGCCGCGACTCGCCGACGACCCTCTCGGCTTGACAACGTCCGTCCCGGACCGACGCCGGCTCGCTTCTCCCTCCCCTGATTCGCGCCAAAACCCTCGTCACTTGGCCTGCAAGCTACGGTTCGTTTTGGACCAATCAGGATCCAGCTTACAACCGAGGACAACAATTCCGGCCGGAACCGTATTTATTAAACCATTTCTTAATTTCTTGTCTGTATTTACGTTCGGTTATATAAAATAGTTAATTTACTTATTAACATTTATGATTTCTTTATTACTAAATATCTACAACACAGTAACAACTAGCAAAACCATTGGCTGGACCCCTCCCCTCGTGACCAGCTAGGGTGGTGGTTCGAGCGGGGGTGGGGTGAGGCCTCAAGACTCTCTCTCTCTGCACCTGCTCATCTCTCCCTCGTCTTCACTAAGATAAAATAAACACAATTCCTTATTTTTAACATAAAACTTGGTGCAGTAATGGTATTTTAATGAGCAATATTGCAAAGTGATACTGATACAATGACGAGGAGAATGAATGGTAGCAAGGCATAGTTATTATTGCACATTGATTTATGATGGTTGACACTGATAACTATTAAATATACTAAATCAGGGTGGCTACCAAATGGGCCTGTCACAAATTTTAGCTTACATCGCGGGTGATCAATTTAAACTATAAAAAAAGTAAAATATTTGGTACACAGCAGTGGTTGAATAGAAGTATGTAAATGAATAACTGTTTTTAAAATATAATTTGTTGAATTAGTCTTTGTGAACTAAACTACTGTAATAATACATAATGTACATATGTTGGATTCAATCTTTGTTCCGGTGTCTTGCAGTTTACTACTATATGTTGGCTACTTATTTTTACATGTATGTTCTATGTTATCTAATTAAATATATATTAAGTAAAAATTAACATTACAAACTAGAAACTTAACAAATATATAATATATATATATATATATATATAATATATATATATATATATATATATATATATAAAACTGACATTTACATAGTAAATATTGTGTAAATAAACTAAGAGTGAAGTTATGTTCGCGTCGTTGAGCGAGACCATGCCTCGCGCACGAAATATTCTGTCTTCTACCTGCCGCCAAAACAACAGCGATTCACGGAAATCGTCATGAGGGGCATAGAAATTTAATTTATACTATCCTTTTTTTTTGTTCGCTGATATCCCCCATCTATCTCGTATAATAAAAAAGTTTCTCGCTTACTATAATTTACTCTGCATTTTCCTGTCGAATGTCAACATGGCATTGTTAAAAATATATAGTTTAATAATATGATAGTTGCAGAAAATAAAGTTAATGGACATTATCATTGGTAGCATAGTTCATAAATGCAATATAGAAATTTTAAATACATTTGGCTGAATAGTTTTAGATCTATGATGAGTTTAGCTACACAGGTTTTTGTGGCGCACGAGCGTGCATTAGCTTGCGCCAGCTCCGAAAGACCCAAAATGGTGGACGATTATACACACTCTTTATAGTGCCTTACGTCAAGTACCTTAACAAGTTTGACGACGCATATTTCGAAGTTATTGCAGCCTGGGATGCATTCCTCTTGACAGTCATACATGGAACCATATCCTTCATTTGCAACTGGCTGATCCACATTTCTTCACCCCACGATCGGTGGACACGTTGATTGGCGCGGATTTGTTTTTATATATACTTTGTGGTCAAACACTAGTCAAGGACCAAGATGCGCCGGTTGTCACCAACATATTGTTTGGCTGGGTGCTTACGGGAAAGTTTCCCTCAACTCCTGCGTCGTCGAGTTTTGTCTCTTTATTATCACATGCACCTACCCTAAAAGACACAATTAGAAAATTCTGGTAAATAGAAGAAATTGAAGTAGCAACCAAACTCGTTCGACAGAACTGCTAGCATTCTTGTCTCATACAGGTACAAATGATTGTTTTGCTGATGCCCTGGTCGAACAAAAGTGACATGGCACTTCAATCCCCCTGCATTCTCACATTATGGGGGTTTAAAGGAGTCAGATGTCAAGACAGTCAAATAGTTTCTTGCAAATTGTATTGGTTCTCAAGTACTAACCTATGAAGACATACATACTTTGTTGACCCAGGTGGAGGCAACTCTCATCTGTCGACCTCTCTGCGCAGTGAGCAACGATATTTGTAGGCTCTAACACCTAGTCACTTTCTGGTGTTAGGCCCTCCAGGTATGCTTTCCAAGCCTGATGTCACAACACTATCCATCAACAGACTGTCGCGGTGGCAACTCATTCAATTTGCTCATCAAGCCTTCTGGAAACAACGGTATCATAATTATTTCCATTAGCTACAGCAATGCCCTAGATCTGTGACTTTGCAATCTAACCTCACTGTTGAATCACTCATTGTGAAAGACCCGAACATGCCTCTGCTGCGTTGGATGTTAGGTCGTGTGGTGAAGGTAATTCCTGGGTAGGACAAGGTGGTTAAGAGTGGCTCACGTGAAAATGCTGTCAGGTATATTCCTTTGCCCCCTGCCTGTACCAACTGACAGTTAAAATATTCTTTTTAGGTGAGCGGGAATGTTCGGGCTGTACATAGTGTAATTGGCAATGTATTTTCGTTTTATAGTGTACATAGTCGGTGTGACGTATGTTCATGCATGGTTTCTTTGAATCTAGCACCAAGCCATCACCAAAAGATGTGAAAAAAGACGACTGTAAATAAATATGGCTGTCAGCTACCTGTTCATGATAATATGAGTCCGACAACAAATGTTTCATCGTCGAAACTCGTGGAATGTCGTGAGAAAACTTATATTAAAAGAATGTCAATTTCTTCTCTAGAAATTCACAGCAATATTTCTTGCCAATAAAACTCTGCGGTACTAGTTGGCAAACATTCCAGCTAATATTTTTCTTTAGAATATTAAAATATTTAGCTTTTTCTATTTATAAATATATAGGACCTATGTAATAATAAATTAAATATGACTTACAAAAATTTCGGCTCTCTAAGTGGTTAAAATAAGTCACAAGATTAGCCTGTGTAGGACAAAATTCTAAGCCAGATGTGTTCAAACAGTTGTCGGGGCAAAGTTTTCAAGCATCTAATAACTTACATCAACTCACACCGTAGTTAACCAAAGTCGAGAGCAGGGTTAAAAGACGAAACATGCTAAATTGTGTGCAAACAAGACACATGCCCGAAGAAAATATGAAAGCCCAGTGTTCAAATGAGAGAAAAAAAAAAAGCACGAAGCGAAAATTGTAAGAAGTATGACTAAATAAAGTTATGTATCACTGTTATTGCATTAAGAAAAGTATTTAGAATATGTATAAAATATAAAGGTTTGTGTTTCGGACTTGAAAATTGTATATAGATATATAAAGAAAAGACATATTTTGAATTTCCCATTTCTGGGATGCTGGGAGTGGCCACATTGTTTGTGAGAGTTGACAGCCTTGTCCCTGTTCTTGCCAATAAAGACAGTCTCGAAAAGTCCACCCGTTAGTTATGTAACATTTTTTTGGCCTTCGGACCGGACATGAGCCAAGATTATAGTGTTTGGTTTTCATTGAAACGTGAAATGCGCATCTTTGCCATGTGATGTGAATCTATTGTTCGTTAGACACACTCGGTGCATTCTCGTCTGTTCACATCAAGTGATATTTTGCTCGTAGCATGACTGCCATTTCATTTCTTGTGTGGTTTTTGTTGTAAGCATGTCATTTAAGATTCAGTTTGTGTTTGATGTTATGTAAGTATCGGCACATATGTATTCCTACCACTTTTCCATTATTTCTTTGTTGTGTTTGTGGTTTTTTGTTGCCGTTTTAGCCCACGCGTAAGATCTTCTGAACGGCCCTCCAGTTCATAACCTCACTATGACCAATGTTCGTTCTCGTTCAGCGTTAGTGCGCATTCGCTTAACAGAGTCTTGTATCAAACGAGGCTATGACCATGCTCAAGATGTTCTTGCAGATGCATCAAAGAAACCCTTGTTCTTGGCCACTGCGAGAGACCTACCAAACTTTCGTGATCACTTTCATGCAGATTATGTCACGGTCGAATCAGCAGATACTGTCGATTTCGATGAACATGCGGCTTGCATTGTGAACTTAGAGGAGAATTATTTTGCAATTATGGCCATAGTAGATTTCCTTACTGGAAAATTTAAGGAGAATGTTAACAATCACACTAGTCGATCTCGTGTTGCTCTCCCAAAGGTTTTTTTCCTATGTGTGCGTGCAGTGTTGTCCTTAGCACTCTCGCAGTTCCAGGCCTCAGAATTACAAAATACGATCACAAAGGTTTGAGATATTTTGCGTGTTGATTGCCGTCAGGGGCGGATCCAGGTCTACATTTTATATGGGGGGAGGGGGTCATTCCTTAAAAAGTAGCTACACCCAGACCCCGAGTCAAAGAACGGGAGGGGGTACCGGGGGATTACCCCAGGAGAAATTGGCTATTAAGGCACACAATTGTGGTATTAAAGGCGTTTCCTAAGCAAAAAAAAAAAAAAAAAAAATGTGATATGCCACTCAAAAATTTCAAGGATAAACTATACATATTAGGTCAACGGGGCCCCGGCCTCCTCCCATCCCCCCCTCTTAGATCCGCTCCTGGGCGCCGTGACAGATCAATCCGATACAGGCACTTGTGTAGAATACGTAACTGCCTCATGAACGCTGAACTGGCATACGTTTCCTTATTGTGTACCACGTCTACGATTGTGGACACGCTGAGTGAATGTGCACTAAAATGCTTAAGGGGCCTCCCTAGGTAGGCTGCGTTTGTGTGTGTGAGGCAGGTGCGGTATAATAAGGTTGCTGTTGACCGACGTATATAATGCATTATCGCATCTCCGCGCAAGCTACTATTATCCTTTCACCTGTGGGACTTTAAGTGGTAACTACATCATTTTATTTTCGGGCAGTATAGTTCAAAGTCTAACGCTCGTTTCCATAGTTGTGTTTTTCGAATCCGGTTGTAACTTTTGCAGGTACGGCAGTATGAAAAACCCATTCTTGGCTGGCCATTTTGAGGGGCCCGAAGATGATTTAAATAAACGTGCTGAATGTTTGATACTGCAGCGACATAATTTGAAGTGTTGTAGCATTTGACAAAAGAAACATAGCATATTTATTTTCTTTGTTTTAAAACTTCATGTGTATATAATCATTTTATATATGTCTAGCTCTTTGGATTGTCTTAATTCCAGATTTTCATGCATTTGGTTGATTAATATTATTTTACAGTTTAATTTTCTTTGGACAATTAGGAATAGTTATTATATGCCTCTACCTAGGTAACTAGATCAATTATTTTATTTATATTATTTTAATGTCATGAACCACATCCTATAATTTTAATTTAATTTTAATTTTTTTTATTTTTTAATTTAATGTATATTTTCCGTTTTTGTTTTGTATCCTCGTTGGGGATCGCGATTTATTATTTTAATCTCGTACACAGACGCCTGCATAGACTATTAATTGTTGATTTAAAGAATAGTCGAAGTTTTTTGGGTATATTTGAAGGCAATTCTTGGCTTGGCTTCGGAAGAAACATAACGCGTTTTGCGCAATTTCGGTCTATGCTCTTAAAGCGAGCGCCATCCTAAATGTAAGACAAATTTTGGAAAGCCAAGAGTAAGTTAAGAGGATAGGAGGCCAAATTAGCGTCGTAGAAGAACTGATTTGTACATAATTTTTCTTTTGAGTGAGCAAGAAATGCGGCCGACGACGGGGACGCCTCGACATGACGTCATTGCCGAACTATGTTCGTCGATTGGTATGACGTCGTTAAATTAGTATTACCAGTAATGTTTTCTGCCTCGACAATACTTTAGGAGTATTCATTATTTTGTTTGCTACATCAGAACATAAAATTTTGGGTCAGAACATCCAGAAGTTAATATCATGACTGTAGGCTACCAAGTCCAGAAGTCCTGAGAATATATTTTTTTTAAGAACCTTTTGCCTACCGCTCAAAAGAGTTGCAGTTACAACCGGGGACATTATTATTTATTTTAACGAAGCTTGTTTGGGATGTATATAGTGTACTATAGTGATATACTGATGGGACGCAATAACAGTTTGAATTTAGCGCCAACTGATGTGTACTAAAAAAAAAGACAGTCTCGGTTCAACATGGCGGCCGGCAACAGGTTCGCTATTCGGTAGCTAGGTATAAACGTTTGCATCGACGAAACATTTGGTCCTCCGGGCCGGATCAAAGGGATCAGTTTTTCGAACTTATTCGCTGCATTAGTTGGTGACAACCCTAACCTCACAAATGTAGAACGTTTGTCTTATTTAAAGGCCTCTTTGTCATCTGAGGCACTGTCAGTGGTTCAATCATTGCCTCTCTCTGATCAAAACTATGCTGTTGCGTGGGACTTGTTAGGCAAACGATTTAACAACAAGAGGCTGGTGGT
>PNEQ01043897.1:0-17991 GCA_003012365.1 Medauroidea extradentata
AAAATATCAATTTAACTAGCTAGGAGGAGGCAGAATTTAACTAGGCACCCTGTCCAAAGAGAAACTAAGATTTAGATTAAAGGTTAACAGTCAAAAGTAAATAAAAATAAGTAAATACTGGATCACAACAATAGACTAAGCAAAGTAAATAAACAAACAATTAAGTAAACAAACCAGCTACCTATAGCCAAATGCTATATCGTTCTGCATCAAGGCAGGACCCTTGCCCTAGGGAGCCAAAGTTTTACAGTCCCAGCCAAACTAGGGGAATCAGTGTGATCTTGCCAACCAGTAAACCGGCCATGTTTACCAGACTTGTATGTGTTTGCACTGTGAGTCGTGATTTATCTTTCTGTCTGCATTTTTTGAATTACTGTAGCATGAATCCTGTAAATGTTTTCATTTGTACTATTTGAGAAACTTCTTTCTGTCATTGCAAGATAACGATCAGTGTAAATTTTCTGCACTGAAGGAAAGACGTATCCATCAGACGTATAAACATTAGATGAGTGAACTGCTAGTTTTAATTTATATTGTTGAAGGTAGGTATGTAGGTAGGTCCCTGTACTAATGTTTTCATCGGCATGTGAAACATTGCTTAAGTGTGACAAAGCATTCATGTGTAAAATAGGTGTTTAGATTTTATTCCTACAACTTCATTACAATTAGACCGAGGAGGTATTTTGGCTATGCTAACTAATAAATATTCACTTCCTCCAACGTTGAGGCATACATACCTATGATGGCTTTGTAGGGCGAGGAATTCTGGACTAATTTTCTAAACAGTCTCACATAATATAATTTCTGCTTTAATAAATATCACTATTCATGTTTTACATCAAATTTAAGTTCTGAATGTTTGGTGTGTGTGTTACAAATAGTAATTGGTGATAAGTTAGCACTTAAAGTTTTAAATACTGTAGTAACTTAATGGATATGGGGTCATGGTGATAAGCGTTCGATCCCCGGAGGGCCAGTTCCTAATTTTTCACATGTGAGAAACGTGGTGAACGTAGTCATTGGCCGGCGGGTTTTTTTCAAGGCTCTCCCGTTTCCCCCATATTTCTCATTCTGATGCTCCTCCATCGTAGGGTCTCATTCCATGTCATCCTTGATGCAAGGTATTACAAGCTAGCTTTACGTCTTGTCGACAACGAGGTCCTTAAAGATGGTGACGCACAACAACTTGGTACAATGGCAGGAGCTGAGGGTGAAGACTGCTATGGCCTTTGTTAAGGAACCATCACAGCATACATTTAGGGTGATTTCAGGAAACCATGGAAAGTCAAAATCGGGATATCTGGAGCTGGGGATTGACGCCAGGTCCTTCTGAATGAGAGTCCTACTTGTAGCCATTGTTCCACCTCACTCGGATTTTTATTTAAATTATTTACATTGATACCAGGTGCATATTTTATGATCAGATACAAAAATGTCTTAAATGACATCATTTTGTTCCCAGAAATCCAAATTTTCCAGGAGGACGACCTCCAAACCTCTCGTTTTAGGGTGAGGGGTCAATATAGCTTTATCAGATGCTCTGCAACTTCACCGACTTTCATACCTACAAACCGCCATTGCACAAAACCGAAAATTTTTTTAAATTATTGTATCATGATGGTTTCATAACAAAAGGTTGGTTTGTGTTAAATGAAATAAAATCAAGGAAGTGCTATAAGTGATATATACTGCCCAGTGTATTTAAAGTGGTAATGACTCTTTGTGCAAGTCACTGAACAAACGTCCAGTGGTTTCAATGTATCGGAAGTTTTGAAATTTTAAGAATTTTATCAGCGATGTAATAATTTTGACACATGACTGCTTAGCAAATTTGAATAAGCTCCTTTATCATAGTTTTGCAGACATCCAGTTTCAGCATTCTGACATTATCTTTGTAGGTAAATAAATTGAGATATTATTTAAAATTTATTTAATGTCACATTACTAATCCCACATTAAATATAAAAGATTTCAGAAACCTTTTAAAAACAAAACTAAACTTTTTGTAACAGGATTTTAATTTATTATTGCAATTAACTAATTAAATTTTTGTAGTTTAACATTATTTAACAACACACTGAACTTTGTGAATTATGTAAAGATATACAATATTAATAGATGAACTCATTAACTATACACTGTAATAAAAATGTATTTTGCTGGAAAAATTTTTGTAAAATATCTCAGTGATGTGTTTAGTGTGTCACAGTTTTCTCCCAATTGCTACCATCTGTATATAAACACCAAGTATTACTGGGTAGCATAGGACAAACATCCTCATGTACAATGAAAGTTCCAATAATTCAGTGATGTAGCAGGTGTACGAGAGTAAGTAGTACAAGATTGTATACAGATGTTCTGTTGAAAATCTGCCAAAATATTCAGAATTCAATTACCAAGCTCTTTCTGTAACTCGTGGACGTTCGAATGCTGTATTTAAAAAATAAATAAAGTCCCTAATTAATTTTCTTATATACAATATAAAATTACATTCTTAGAAAAAAAATGTTATCCTGCATTTGAGAATAATCTGTTTAAATTTAGGATTTCTTTAGCATGCAGCACCTGGCGGTCATTACCAAGACACATGACTGGGCCAATGTGCTGTACTTGTGCCAGTACATGCAATGGCCCCATTTCAAATCTCTTTCGTGGCTGTGCACTGGGCACCCATGTATCATTAGTGAATGCCAGCATCCCAGAATCGCTTAAACACTTTGTGCAGGATGGTCACTAATGAATCCATGGTTTCAGCCTTAACCCGAATGTCGTCAAAATATGGCACGACATCTTGCAGACCTGCCAAGAATGCTTCCATTAATCTTTGATGAAACTTTACTGGAGCTATACTTACCCTTAACTGCAGTCTATTTACCTTGTAAGCATCCTTGTGAGTTAGAAGTGTTTGTGCCATTGAAAAATCCTCAACCACATGGAGCTACTGAAATGCTTGGGCTAAATTAGTTTTTGCCAAACAACGACCTTCCATGAGTTTTGTTAACAACCGGTTAATGCATGGAGCAGGAGGAAACAGATCCTTTTTAAGAACTATGTTGAGAGTGCTTTTGTAGTTACCTGTATACATACATCTCAGTTTGCCTTCAGTGCCGCCACAATCAGGGTAGCCCAGGCTGAACTTGTGACAGACGTATAAACACCCTGTTATACCAACTTTTACAGCTCATTGTCTATGTTTGGCAACATTGCTTATGATACAGCTCTAGTTTTTTTCAGGTGTATAGGCTTCACAGTTTCATCTAGCTTAAAAGTTGAAAGTGACTGTTGCATCCTTATATACACCCAACCCTTCACTGAACACATTCTTAAAATATTTATTAGCTCCGACATGACACTAATCTGGAGAATACCCTAAACTATAATTCCGAGTGAATCCATCCAATACCACCTCAGCAATGGACAATGTTTCCCTTTAGATACAAGAATTTGTATAAGCCACAACCAACAAGCTTCTCACACAATCTGAATATACCATGATTACATTGTAGCTGTAATTCTGCAGGATTACATTAGTTCTGTCAAGTTTTGGAGTGTTCTGAGAAAATATTTTCCTGTAAGTGGCCACATTGATTATTGATAACCCTGTTCCAGTATCAAGTTCAATTGATACAGGGATGTTGTTTACGTGAACTAGTGTGCACTTTTACCCTGCTAAACTTGACTGAATATTCGGCTAATTTAGTTCTTCAGATTCTACCTCTACTATGTTAACATTTGACTTTGTGTTATTAGTTTGTGCTTTCTTTGCAGAACACATCCACTCAATATGTCCCCGTTTCTTGCAATAATGGTATTCAACGTTTTTAAACCTACATGATGTTCTAGCATAAGGGACCCTGCACCTAGAACAATGCAACACAGTCTTATAGTCCCTACAAAGAAGTTTGTCTGACTGTTTGTTTCACAATGGTACTGGTGCTTGTGGCTTATTAGATGAGTGAAAAACATGGTCAGTACTCGCCGGTGATGCCTTGGAACCTCTGATGTCCCTGGTATGCATCAAAGCAGCCTCTCCAGATGTCCTAGGCCTATGCGAATAAGAGTGACGATTCTCAGAGAGAAGCCGCCACTGCTTCATCACTTATTCCACAAACTGTTAGTTTGTCCCTGAGTGTCAAATACAAATTGGCACACAAATTGCAATGCTCTACCAAGTGACGCAACTCTGTGATGTACTCTGCAACACTTTCGCTACCGTTTTGGTCTCGCATGTCGAACTTAAAATGCTGATAAATCTCAAAAAGCAGTGAAGAAAAATTATGCTTTAGTAGAGCCACAATTTCTTACACTGGGAATGCAGGTGAAACTAGTGACTGAAAAAAAGCTTACATTTTCGAGCTGCATACACTGAGTAAAACTACACATATTTTCTTGGCCTCAGTCATTAGCTTGTGGGCAGAAACGTAAACATTCTGCATATTCCTCGATGCTTATCCTGATCATGGAGCAGGGTTAACCACAAATTTATCAAGTAATGCTTTCATTACATATTGACTAATTAAAAACTTTACTTGGATTATATCTGAACACTTCAAGATTAGACTTATTCCTAACCAGGCAAATCTTGTGACTTACTGTATTATAAAGGCTTAATGTTGCATGTACAGTTCTTAAATGTTAGCATGTTGAGTTTTTTTTATCTTGAATCTAAAAAATTGCAGACTCTCAGGACCTTCAATAACATCGACAACTTGCTCTTGACCCTTTAAACAATCCTCTAATTTCATTTGTTATGTTTTATACAAAAATTATAAACAAAATTATTCCTAAACTCAATACTGTATGACTTAAGACAATATTTGTGTACTGTATTTATATAAAATAGGTTTCAATATTTTTGCTGTGCAGTTACAGGGAGATGTTCTTAATGGTGATGAGAAATGATGAAGTTATGTTCGAATACAACTACACGTCACCACTGCTCTTTTATTATTTCACGCTCGCAGCTGAGAAAGGTTACATTGACTGGTCTGCCAACTGTGAGCCTCCAGGTAGACTCTTCATACAAATTCTGTCTTCAGCTTAGTGCTTTTATTTTATTACAAATGATTGGATTACAGTTGGTGCAGTGGCTAAAGCACTCGCCTCTCATCAAGGTGATCTGGAATTGATTCCCAGCGGGGCCAGCCCCCGGATTTTTTCATGTGTGGGAATCATGCCAGTCAAAGTCACTGGTGGGCAGGTTTTCTCAGGGATTTCCTGTTTCCCCCATCCTTTCATTCTGGTGATACTCCTTACTCGCTTCATGTCACCCTTCACCAGAGCTAAAGACCTACATATTAAGTGTTAAACAAAATCTCTTCACTTCGTTAATATTGTTACATTAAGATCAGCACCTGCAATCATAGTTGATTTATCTTTACAGTCAAAATTTTGAATTTAATATTTTGCTTATTCACAATTTTCTCATCACATGCATTAATTTTTCTGTTGTTTCCTAGCAAGATAAGATTTTGTTCGTCGTGACTCATGGCACACTTTTGGTTTACCAAAGAGCAGGAAGTATGTGTACAATAGAAATTTTAAAAAGTGACACGTGAAAAATACCCTGAGCTCAGGGTCTTGAATATTTCCATTGTATCCAATGTTCGAGAGTGAAAGAGAGGATGACAAATACTGTAGTGCCAGTATTGTACTGTCTCGGGAGGAAGTGTAAACAGAGAAACAGGGTAGCTGTTGAGACAGTCAGCATGAACCCTAAAGACAGGCACCTGTGGCTACCATATATGATATGTTGTGACACTATGTGAAAAATAAATACAGTAATATCTCACTTTTCTTTCAGTTAAGCGATTCTTTCATTTTAACAACTACTGTATAGTTTTTGCTCCTATCTGAAGACCTTAACATACTTTTATTATTTAGTTTAAAACACCTTCAATTAAAGGACGATTTTTTCAGTCCCTTGAGAGTTGTTAGCTAAAAGATTTCTCTACGTCACATTGTTTACCCAAGTTGAAATCTATCTGATTTTGCTTAAATGAAGTCACACATCATACTGGGTCGTATTCAAGATTTGTGAGTGAATTTAAAATTTTTTCTACAAGAGAGGAAAAGTCAATATGGCAGTTTGCAAAATTAAGGTATTCAACTCGGACTGGAAAATGTTTGTTTAGTATCAATTAGTGACTAGCAGATGATAACCATCTAGAGTGAAGGTTGAAAACTGCTTTTGTTGTTAGAGCAATTAAGGCATGTGTTTTGTAGATGTGGATCTGCCAGCAAGAAATGGGGGCTGGTCACAATGGAGTCCCTGGTCATGCAGTGTGAGCTGTGGGGGAGGTGTGGGCATACAGACCCGTACTTGCTCCAACCCTCGTCCGAATATATACGGCCAGCCATGCTCTGGGAGAGATACGCACACTGGTCTGTGTAATACTTTCCCCTGTGGTGACATCTCCACTGGCAAGTTCTCTGTTGTACATTACGTTAGTAGCATGTTGTCAATGAAGTAAGCTCTAGTCAGTGTGAACTAAGTAGCACAGCACCATCAATTGGATCAATCCTACTACATCATTATATGGTACATACATATTTGTGTATGTAGGCTTACATTTTTAAGCCCATGTAAGTTTTATTATTTTTATTATTATTAATGTTTCTTTAAAGAGTTTGTTATGGCCATGGTGCAAAGAATTCTATAATGATTTTTAACATAGTTCTTAAAAGAAATTTGAGACTGTGTGCAGTCATACAACGCACAATATTATATGTAGGTTTTTTACAAAATAATGTACACTCTCTCACAAAACAATTTAGTTTGATATTGGCTTATTCTTTCTTATAACAAAATTTGTGATACCTAGTTTGAGTTTAAAAATCCAAACAACTGTGGGATTTATTCCTACGGAAAATTTACGATCACCATTAGTTTTTTTTTTTTCCTGAAATAATTGCAAAACTATCAGATGTAGCATTTTACAAGACAATTTATTTTTGTTCTCTTTTAATAGTTTCTTAAAATATTATTTTTATTTTTATTGGAAGAAGATACTGTAGTTAATGAAAGTAAATAATTTTTTAACCTGATTTATTTTTATTTGATTGAGTTCTGTAGGACATTATGGCCAGGTTTAGTTGAAGTAAGGCAAAGGGCTGCTGCAACATGCTTAGGTGAACATAGAAGGGGTGCTGCGTGTGATGTGTGCACATAGACTGCATTCCAGCCAGACACCAGACGTGTTTCTGGTCTTTTAACAACCCTCAGTGTCCTTGAAACTTCCTTAATACACAGTTCTGTTTTGATGTTTTTTCTCATTGCAATGTGTGTTTATTTTCTGTTGCCTGCCAACAACTGTTATTCACTCTTATTATTTCCTTGCCTTTTTTAGATGATGCTGATACCTTGATACGTTAAAATGCAGACACGTAGGGCTAATTAACAATAATAAAACTGTAGTTGCAACAGAATGGAAATGTTTCACCCACAAATGGTACTTTATGTATCAGTCACTACATTGCATTGATATTTACAAACAAATAGCTTGTTTGTTAAATTTAGTGAGAACATGTATGCATACTGTATTATTGCAGTCTTAACAGAAATCATTGTTGCTAGAAGTTAGGAGGTGTTTAAAAAGAAACTTTCCTGTAATTATAACTGTGGATTCTCTATGCATTGAAGTCTAACGGATTGAAATATCTGCATCCATGGAACACATTCTGGGACCCATTTCTTTATTTTACAGCATTTTAAGACCACGTCTATTGAAATTCCACATGTATTGAAATTTTTTTCAGTCCCGTGAGAAACTATGGATAGAGAATCCACTGTACACACTCATGCTGTGGATTTTTGTAAGGAAAACATGCAGTAATGCCTTATCTTATTAGTATGTATTTGCCCTCTGTTCTCTATTAATGCTTACAGAGGTAGTGAATGTAGATAAATTGATTTTGCAAAGAACATTAATTGTTTTTGAAGTTAACATCAATGTAAAGTGAGGAAGCTGAAGGTATCGTCCACATCTAGCTACTATTGCTACTTGAGTATGGTTGGTTAGCAATCAGCTGCTCATACCCAAGCCCACAGTATCATGGTGTGACTGTGTACAGACACAGAGGAGATCCTGCGACACAGACTGAGAATGCAGCACTTCAGCAAGGAGGTGGGGGAAGGTGACCCAGTGACTCTGGACTGTGACCTGGAGACAATGGAAAGGGTCAAGCAGGAGGCTCCACGGGCCAGGGTCAACTGGACCAAGGGCACGGACTACCTGCAGCCGAGAAGCCAGGTGCACGTGACGGGGCATCGTGTGGGTAAGAATCAGAGTACATGAACTAGGGGCGTGTGAATAGTGGTTTTAGTGTTACGAATAGTTTTCGAACTAATATTAATTTTTTGAATAATTTTCGAATATTTTTCACATAGTAATTATTCAAATTTTGGTATACATTTGCAAGTGCATAAACTTGCATTTACAATGAGATATAGATACACTTTGCTTTATTTTTTTAAGCATAAAAATTTAGCGGTTTTTACTTTGATAACCTTGTTTTTGTTATGTTGTAACTGTTCTTACAGCAATATACTGTTTTTTTCTCAGTTTTCTTCTTTTATTATGTTTGTGAGAAATCACAAAATTGTTTTTGTAAACATGTGCTTATTAGAGACGTCACTTGACTGCTGATCTAGTTTACTTCTTCCCTACATGTATAAAGATAAAAAGAAAAAGTACTTTTCTGTAATATTTTTAGAAGAATTTAGCTTCTGAAATTTGAAAGCTAAATTGATATATAATGAATTATTACAATACCTACTACAAAAAATTAGATATTTGTGTTTAGGAAACAATATACTGTTAATAACTGATCATATTTCAAACTAATTTTGATAAAATAACGAGTTAACTTCCTGTGTGTTTCACATTTCGAAACATTCGTAGAATAGCTGCATAGAAATTTTGAACATGTTCAACCGGCTAATTATATAATCAAATAAAAGTAGGCCTATCAATGTTAAAAAAAGTTTAACCGTAGTGCACTCACATTCACTACTTCGTTCATAGCCTTGCTTAGTTACAAAAATTTTTACAAGGTCACAATTTTATCAATGCATTAAGTTCTAGCATGAACCGCCGTAATTTCATCCCGACGAATACCTTAGATCCACACTTTCGTCACGTTAAATTCCGAATTTCAGACTACACAAACAGTTGAAAATTATATTTCCCCACGTTTTAGCCATTTTAATGCGTGTCCCCACTCTTTGCGACATCAGTAAGGTTTCACAATATTTTTTGTTTCTTTACTTAAGGAAAGTAAGAATTATTAACTTCCAGCAGCAAACATTTTATGTAAATATACGGCACGGTGGTTAACGTAAACAAACAACGTTAAACACCTTGTTATAGACGTATGCACGATAACACTAGGTAGACATCAAACTTTCGCTGCTGTGATAGCGGTGATCACTGTCTTAGGACGGCAACGTGACCACCACTGCTGCCATCTTGTGTATATTGAGATGTTCCGTAGCACGTATCGCTACGCATCGAGTGCCAAGTATTCGATGATGAGTATCTGCGAGAGTATATCTATGGCCACGAATGTGACACCACACGTGAATATGTAAATATTTATGTTGAAAACGTACATGGATGTCAATTCTTTCTGGTATATTTATTTTAACCTTTAAATATCTGTGAAAATGGGAAAATCCATGAAATTATGTTATGCGTGTATGTAGAAATAGCCTTGATACCCGCTCATATAATTTTAAGAAATTGTTCAGAATTCACTATTCGAAATTGCTTGAATACTTAGAAATTTGGGAATCTGGTATTCGTTTTCCGAATACGAATAGTACAGATTTACTATTCGAAAAATATTCGAAATTTTGAATATTCACATACCCCTAACATAAACGTGAAGGTGTAGTTGCTTCTAGTACATCACTAACATTATAACTGTGAATAAAATGATAACTTGTGAGTTATATGGGGTATTGTAAGTAATGATAAAAAAAAAGTTCTGTTAGCCAACAACAACATACGTACTACAGTTACCATCAATTGGTAAACCACAGCTGTGAAAGAAAAAAATCTGCAAAAAAAAACTTTAAAACTTCCAGTGGAAGATATGTAAAGTGTGCACGTAGTGAGTTATGCTACACATGCACCGTCAACATGTCAGAAGTAATGACTAACACCACAAACCCTTCTATCTTTCTGTTTCTGTCTTAATTCTTCAATAAAAGTTACAAAATTTCCATTAAATATTATCAAAAATTTGCAATGAAAAATTATTTAAAAGTTTGCAAGACTGCAACACTAAAATAAAAAATTAATAGCTGCAGTGGTGACCATTGTAGCCTGCAAGTTGCTGCATTCATTTAATGAACTGGTAACTACTCGCCGGAGCACCATTACAACTCTCGACTGCGTTTCTCTACCTTACCTTTCCCAAACCGAGACCACTAAAAAGAAATTATTTGGTTAAAGTATTACAACAACGACTAATTACAAGACCTGCTTAAATACAAAACATAATTCTGCAATGCTACAAAGTGCCCTGTGTCACCATAACAAAGTCCCAGAACAATAGTCACATCACATGGCACATATGAGAGAGACTTTCAGAATATAATTGTTTGCATCAATTTATTTTCTATGAAATCTATATCATTTTAAAAATGCTTTTTACTGCTATGTATCAGCTGGAGTATGAAAGCTAATAAATATGAGAATTATACTTTTTTTTTTACCGTTCTTTTGGTGTGGTATATTCCAGTATAATATTGTGAACAGACAGAGGAGTGTCATAACTTGTGACAAACAGAAATGTGTTCACCATAAAGCAGATGTTTGTAACATAGGTGTACCTAATCCAAAGCCAATGAGAAAGTAGTACCATTTCCCCTTCGTAGTCAGAGGACAGGCAGGTGGCAGTGTGGATAGGGGCATACAGGAATAGTAAGCTGATAGTAATGGGATAAGTAGACTTCGGTAGTGACGGAAAATAATTATGTTGGTAGACTGCAGATTAGTAGGAGTAGGAGGAAGGGGGAAATAGCCCTAGTCACTGCAGCTCCTGAATCTGTAGCAGAGCTTGGTGGAAGACTTCAAGAATGACAGCCACAGGGCAGACTTGAGTCACAGCTGTTACTGCTATTCACCATTGTCTTGTTGCCTCATCCCTGAGTCGTGCAGGTGTGTGGGGCAGCAGGGCCTCATGCTGCCTTCTCGCTGTTCATCATCCTGGCCTGATAGCTGGATATTACATGATTAAAGTCGTAATTACTCCAAGGAGACAAGGATGTGGCTCCGATATGTCCTCCAAAAGAAAGAGGAGAATACTAGCGTGAGTGGAGAACAAAATGAATTGTGGCTGATACTAGTAGTACAGTGTATTTTCTTAAGTCAGAGCAAGCTACAAGAAGTCCAATGCAAAGTGACCCTATTGCAGTTTTCAAATCACTGTGAGAGACATCCGAGGAATGGCCTGACTTCAGTCGGAACAACTGTGCGGCAAAAATAATAGCAAAACTATCCTATGAGCAGAGTAGATACATTTCACAGCAGATAACCACACTGAGCTCTTAAGCAAGCAGCCTAGAGCTATGAGGCCAAAAGCCCAAAACTGTGGTATTCTGAGGTGTCGGTACTCGAGGGAAGTAGTCTGGAGGATTACGTGACAGGCCGTGGAATGTATGGTCCACTGATGAGAAAGAGTAAGGTCAGGCACGAATCTTAGGCTGAAAGAAGACATGCAAAATATGGTGGGTGTGTTTATTCCAGGAAAAAACCCAACCCCCAACTTGAAAAGTACCTGAAGGACAAAGTCCCTTCTACCAAGCACTGGTTATGTGGAGATAATAGGATTGAGGATGACTCTGGCAGAGATGACCTTGGCAACTTGAGCATGTATGACTGGCTGATTGTTGCTGACTCAGGTTCGCTGCAGGCACAAGCGTTAGTAACTGAACTCAGTGGGCGCAGAACAAGAGGATGAGTAGTTGGTTTAACTAAAGCAAAGCGTAACTAGCAAATGCTTAACTTTGGCTAGAACACCTGAACTGGTAGGTACCTGGAGGTCTTCGCGTGAAACTTCCTTTATAGAACTCTCCATCTTGTACATCTATGCAGCCTCTTACATGCCTACAAACTGGGGATGAGTAATGAAGAGAGCAAGTATGAATAGAGACCAACCTCTCCACTGTGTGGCTGAGATGCGCGGGCAGTGCTGGCCTACATGGAGCAACCAGAAGGTAGTGATGGACCACTTACCCGACCCAGGTGCATCGAGGTCGAGCGGGTTGGCAGGTGACAGGTACCTGCAAGGCTCCCAGGCTGCTGGCCTAACAAGATGCAGACCGGTGGGGCAGTCTGCTGACATGCACAGGAGAAAGTGGGTAGGGTGGGGCTCTGAGGTTCCAATCTCCCGCTCAGCAAGTCGGTAACCTACATAATTCCTCATTATGACATACTGTGAATGTTTTAAAATTGAAATAAAATATCAGAATCCCTTAAAATGTTAATTTGATTTTGTTAGTTCAGTGTTGATTAATAAAATTTTGATGAAACAGTGCACTCTTATGCCATCGTCCAGATCTTAATTTACAAAATAGACACGACTCGATCCCCTCCTCCCTAGACCAAAAGTTCTGATCCATTCCTGAGGAGGGAAATTATGGCATGCCTAGTTATAGTTTGCATTTTTTATAGTTTAATTGTGAACTAATATTACAAAACAAAAATTGCTCAAGTTTTAATTTGAAGTGTCCAGTACACAAACAATTTCTCTACAATATGATACAGTAGAACCCTCTTATAGTGTTCCCACTTATAATGTTTTCCTGGTTATAATGCTACCTTCATTTGGTCACTAAAACTGTTTTGTAATAGGAAATTACCCTCTTATATGTTTTCCCATTTACAATGTACACATTTTATGGTCCCTTGAGAAACATTATAACAAGATTCTACCAGTAGAACCCTCTTATAGTGTTCCCACTTATAATGTTTTCCTGGTTATAATGCTGCCTTCATTTGGTCCCTAAAACTGTTTTGTAATAGGAAATTACCCTGTTATAATGTTTTCCCATTTATAATGTAAACATCTTTTGGTCCCTTGAGAAACATTATAACAGGGTTCTACTGTAGCAGTAATAGTACACAATGTAACTCAGTACAGTACAATGTTGCTGTAAGGAAGAACATTTAGGAATATTCCAGTACCTCACCTGAGTGTGCAGACTACAGCAGTATACAGGGAAGTATGTTTCAGTGGTGACCAGAGCAGTTCCTGAAGATTCTGGAGTTTACATATGTATGCTGCACCGCACAACTGGGGTCAGCACGGCCCTGCGAATACATGCGCTGGCAGTCCGGCCACACACTGTCACAACAACCGTCCGAGAGACCCTCTATCTGACCCTCAAGTGTGGGAGTGTAGCACTGGCAGCCATCTACAGTGGCTTGGCCCAGCGCTGGGAGCACAACGGCACTGTGTGGTGGGACTACGGTATCACCACACCAGAGGCTGTATGTACAAATTATTTAGCTACTGGAAACTTACTTCACTTCTTATTCGAACACCAATTTAGCAATCAAAAATGAAATTGTAACAATATTAATAGCATCTAAAGGTAACTGCTAACATATAAAAAAAATACTACCAGTAGCAAAGCTACACTTCTAGAACTTGAAGAATACATTTGTTAACAAAGCCTGCCGTTCTTGATATTAAATAGAGGCATTAATTTACATACAGCAAGTCCACACTCAAGAGCTGTTGAATTAAAGACACCTGCTGTATTGGTAGGGAAATGATGATACGCATGTTGTAATCCACTGTCCTATGCTTACTCTCAAGACCTGACTATTTGTCCACTAGCTGCTACTCACTGGAACAGAAGGTAATGAAAGAATAGCTGCGGCTTGAGTTTGCATATTACAGTGGATTCTAACATGCAGGTTATTGATTTCACAAATGTTTTCTTTATCAACATATTGGTAAAAACTATGTTGTTAATGCCCCATGGATTTTATAACAAGGTTGGTAACTGTCAGAATGAAGATACCGAAACGGTTGGTAGGTTTGGTCGAAGCAGGTGTGTGCATTGTCAGTTAAATTTCTCCAAATTGAATTCTTTTCCAAGGTTAATTTCACTGTCCATTTCCTTCTAAGCTCACAGTAATTGGTAATTTTTTACTCGTGTTTTTTATGCACCGCCCTCTTTGGACCATCTATCACTTCTACATTTTACTTACCAGTACCTTTCTTATTCCCAATCCAGTTTAACTAGAATACTTCTTCACATCTTTGTCAAACATTTTACAGTACTTTACACACGTCCTTTGTCAAACCTGATCTGCCCAGAATTTTACCTAATGGCCATTGTTCTTTTTTCTCCACAATTTTACCACTGCTTACTTCTGTTGTTGCACTCAGTTGGTTGTGACATAGTTTGTGACTGGGCCAGCACCATCACCTCAGTGACTATGATATATTTGCTGTTCCTACACCATTACTGCAGTAATAAATATTTGTGCCTGATGGTATACCAAATACACAAGGTCGTCAGAGCAGGAAAAAGCATTGGCTGACAGCAGCAGCATACCTTCCCTCAGCGGCCACGCATACACAGATGATGGTTGGGAGTGAAGGCATGTGCGAAAGAGGGGGTTGAGAATCCACTAGTACTGTACTGCTGTTGTGCCCAACATCCTTTAGACTTCAAGTCAGTGAATGGCTGATGATCTGCCACTCTTCCTTCATCCCTTGCCAACCCATTAGCCAAACAAGTGTGAGTGCCAGGTGCAGTGGCATTCTGCTGCTTCATTTAAAGGTGTTAATTTATTTCAGATCACGAGTGTCATGAGCTATATTCAACCTGAGCCGTAGGACTAGTCTGGATCAACCTGACACCATGTGAGTGTGTAAGTCGGCGGCTGCCAGCCATAAGCCCCTTTAAAAACTACATACTATATTAAAAAAGGGCATATAGTTTGTTTTGATTTCCATGATGCTTCGTCATTTTCCAATACACTGTGCAGATTTATCCTTGGGAAAGTAATCAGAATGTAGAATCTGAGAGCATACTACAACTCTAATTCATGGAGAGGCATCCTGGGATTAGCGGCAGAGAGACCACCACTGTAGCCGTCACTGTTGGATGGTGGAGGCAAAGACAGGGATAATCAGTACAAGAGCCCGGGACTCATACTTTGGTAGAAACCCTCAGGTGGTGAACCTAGCATGTGTGGAAGGAGAGACTAGATGGCCATCAGTAGAAACCAGAGAACAGGTCTCCCAGCTGTTCCAGCACATGATCCAACCTGAGTGATCTCGACCTATGCCCAACCAGCTTCAAGGGGAGCCAGGTTTAGGTGCTGCGACACATGGTGCCGGATGTAGTAACTCAAGCGAGACACAGCAGGACAGCTTGGTTAAAGGAAATATACAACATTCCCACCACCAGCACACAACACCAGAATTTTTGCTTTTTACAACTATACATTATTTAAAAATTATGTCTTGGTTCTCTACCAATAACTTCATTTTATTTATTTATTTTTTTTTTTTTTCCATCATTTTTCAGAGTTAATGCATAGTCTTCAGAAAAACTGTTGGTAACAGCATCCAAACATTTTCTCAAACCATTTTTGACTCCCTCAAGCAGTCTTTCACACATCTTAGAGCTAGAGCCTGTTTTCCACAGTGTGAACTACGGGTAGGTCTACTTTGATTACATAGGAGTTCCAAGGCACAGTAATGTGGTAAAGCTAATAGTGATGCATATGTGCTACAGGTTGAAGAACTGGTGATAAAGGTTGTGAACAGAAGCCATGCAGGAGAATGGAAGTGCATTGTGCTGCAGAGAGATCTAGGGTTTGCCTGGACCACCAGCTGGACCCTGGTACAAGGTCAGTAGGCCTACCCTCTATAGTACACATACACTCAAAAATTAAAATTTTACCACTACCTATTTTATGGGTGTTCAAATTCTTCATACTTTATGTACAGGCCGAGTAAAAAAGAATACCCCAACTTTGAAGGTCTTTATAATCACAACTAAACAACTTACTGTATAATGTTGTGTGACCACTCAAAAGAACCGGGGAGCAATGAAGTTTTTGTACCATACCTTTATAGATGTTCAATGTGACCGCCTTGAGCAGCACGAATCACATCGATCACTCGTGCCAGCATGTCTGGTGTAATGATGTTGATGACGTCCATAATTGTTTTGAGTTCGGCAATGTTAGCCGGCAGTGGTAGAACAAACACGAAATCCTTTATGTACTCCCATAGAAAAAAATTGCACGGGGTGAAATCTGGGCTCCTTGGAGGCCAGTGAAGAAGTGGCAAGTCACCATCTGCTCGGAGACCAATCCTGCGCCGTGGCAACGTCTCGTTCAGGTACTCGCGAACAGCTAGGTGTCAATGGGGTGGTGCACCATCCAGCTGGAAAATGAAGTCTCCCACCGCCTCGTCTAACTTAGGAAATAACAATTCGATAAGCACATCCAAATAAGAAATCAGAGTAATAGTGGACTCTTGAAATTAGAAGGGGCTGAAAATGGTGTTTCTCAATACAGTGCAGAACACGTTCACTTTGGGTGATGCACACTCGTGTTCTGTGGTTTCATGTGGATTCTCCTGGCCCCAAATTCTCACGTTATGCCGGTTGACCTTACCATTGACGTGGAATGTCGCTTCATCACTAAACACCAGCTGTGAGATGAAGTCATCGTCAACTTTATTCCGGACAAGAATTTTTCTCACAGAAATTATGTCTCAGTTCTTTGTCCTTGTCAGTAAGAGTCTGCACAAGCTTTAACCTGTATGGTTTGTACAGCAATCGCTTCCGTAACACTCTCTACATGGTCGATTGAGGGAGTCTCATTTCCCAGCTAGCTCGTTGAGTTGATTTTCGTGGACTGCGCGCAAACGCTTGCTGAATCCGTTGCACATTGTCTCCGACACATGCGGCTGCCCAGTTTTGCCTTTGCACAGGAAACCTTTGTCAAGAAACTGACGAAACTACCGTAAGATACTCCACCTATCAGGTGGTTAACGTCCGTATTTGCGTAAGAATAACTTTCCATCTTTGCTCCGACACTTCAATCCAGACATGGGTCACCATGGCCGAGTGGTCAGACCACTTGTCTCCAACTAAGGTGATTCAGTTTCATGCCTGGGAACAGTGCCGGATAATGACACTGGTTGGCGGGTTTATTCAGGGATCTCCAATTTTCCCGCCCTAGGATCTTATGCCATCCTCCAAAGAAAGCAGATGCCTACGGGTGCCCAAACATAAAATCTGCACTTTGGGGTGTGATAGTCTTGTCCTCGGGTACCCTCTCCATACAATATTTTATATACTATTTTAATCTAGACTCTGTTCATCACAAAATAGATGCGCACAGTTTAACAACATGAAATCACACTGCTACATTACTATGTGATAACATTATCGCATAAATGTTAAGTACATAATATTTCCAATAATATAACAGGTCCAAATTATAGCTGTAAAAAACATTGGCTAGAGGGTGTCACTAAGACTGCTTTTTTTTAAATGATTTACTACGCATGTTCTTTTATAAACAAAAATCAAACTACGATACAACCATACTTTAATTAAATGCCATGCGATCAGAATCTGGCAACCTCAGTTCCTTGTTGACCAGGAACCAACTTACTTTGGCGTGGTCCAAGGTCTAATATCAACCAAATGTAGTTTTATCTCTAGCAGTTTCTGATACTCTTATTGAAATCCATGCTTAAAATCAGTTTTCAGGTACATATTCACTTCACTTAGCATGTTGTGATGGTTCGACTATTGTCCCCAACCACTGCCTCGTCCAGTGAACCTCAGCGATATTGCATGAGCTCTTTCTCCCGTCAGGCGTGGATTCGAAACCGGAAGGAGAAATTACCAAACTCGCTGCAAATATGTCCTGGTTCCTACCTCGGGATATAGGTAGATGCAAACAATCACTAGAAATCATGGATAAGTTTCAG
>PNEQ01043898.1:0-17992 GCA_003012365.1 Medauroidea extradentata
GCATGGCAATGGGCTCTTCACTTTCACCATTCATGGCGAACATATTCATGGAGAATTTTGAGCAGGAAGTACTTAGCAAAAGCAATACCCCTCCTAAAATCTGGCTTCGTTACGTAGACGACACTTTCACTATCTGGCAACATGGACCTGAAACCCTGGAGGAATTTGTGAACTTCCTAAACTCATTGAGGCCATCAATGAATTTTACATATGAAACAGAAACCAATGGCAGCATTCCTTTTTTGGACGTACAAGTTAGCAAGAAAAACAGCAGTCTGGAAACTAAAGTATACAGGAAACCTACACATACAGGCCAATACCTACATTTTGTTTCCAACCACCCTAAAAGCACAAAAACTGGCATAATTCGCACACTAGCTAACCGAGCTGAGATTATTTGTTCCAACAAGAAATCTGTACTGATAGAACACAACCAAATAAAACAAGAACTCACAGCCAATGGTTGCCCGGCAAACACCATCAAACAGCACATGAAACCTAACAGAACACTTAAGCCCACAGAAACCGAAAAACCAGCAGGAACCCTAGTTATTCCGTATGTTAGAAGCCTTTCGGACAAAATAAGATGTCTGGGAAATAAATACGGACTTCAAACAGCATTCCGATCCAAATCCACTATCAAAAGTATGGTCAGCAGGGTAAAACCAGCCACTGAAAAACTACAAACTCACAACTGTGTATATCAGATACCCTGCGAATGTGGTCATATGTATATTGGAGAAACTGGCAGAGCTCTTTCAACACGCATCAAAGAACATAAAAACAATTGCAAGAAAGGCGATACCCAAAAATCTAGATTGGCCGAACATGCATGGGAAAATAGCCACAAAATTCTTTGGGAAGACTCGAAAACACTTACACAGGAAACTGACAAAATTAAAAGAAAAATCAAAGAATCAGCCTTTATTATTAGCAATAGCAATATTTTCAGTCAACAGAGTATTGAATTAAAAAATATGTGGATCCCATTGATTAAGAGAGAAACAACTTTACAGCACAAAACAAAAACACACACTCAACCCATCACAACCAATAATCAGAGTCAATCTATGCTGCACGACCAATCAGGAGATAGCTTGTCTCCCATTGGCTGAGCAGGATAAGTGGGCTTACCCTATATGTACCCATGGTTTTTCCAGTCTCCTCTTCAGTCGCACTCGTGTTCCTGAATCCTGTGTGTCTACCTGATGACGGGAACAGATTCCAGTTCCCGAAACGTCGTAACACTGTCTGCTTGGAAAACTACTGTGTTTGTTTCGTCTCTTCATTGTGTCGTTTGTCTTGTCTGTACATGTCTGATATCTGTTGCGATTTTGTCTCGTCTACTTGTTGTGTTCTTTTGTTATTTTTTTGTTTGTGTCTGATATCTACTGTGTTTGTTGTTTCGTCTCATCGTTGTGTCACATGTTATTTGGTTTGTTATTTTATTTGTTATTAATTTAATTTATTATCTGTTTGTTCCTTGTTTTTATTTGACCCGATTTCATCTTGGAATTTCATGTTGTGTATGTATCTTGCTGACTAAGCATACTCTGCTTATTTTATGGTTTCTTTTATTTGTTTAGTTTTTCTTTGACAGTCGTTCAATTTTGCAATGGAGTACGTCCAAGAAACTGTATCTAGTCATGAACTCCCATTGCACAGTTCTTTCAAAGATCATATGTGCGAGGTAATCCTGTTGGTTAGCATCAAAATTTGAGCAAACAAGGAAACATAAACTGTACTCTGTTTTGTAAGGCGGAGGAATTCCGGCAGGGTGAGGTAGGTCGAGCGCGAGGGAAGCTGGCCGAGGGCGGGGAGAGAAGGTTTTTGGCTCGGGACATCAGCGAGTGCATAATTTTGTGGGGCGGCCTTATGGCAATGCTGCAAGGGCAGTTGATTTTCATTAATTCTTTGCTTGACTCTGAAAACTGTGGGCATGTAGAGTGCACCAGTAGTGTAAATTGAACTTTTTTTTTCTTTTTCTTTTAATATAGTTGTTGGAGAGAGAGACTTTTGAACATACTAGCAAGCGGAGGCCGCGGAAACCTGAGTCAGCGGTCCACACGCATCCGGGACTGACCGCACCCTAACACAAACTTTAATGTAGTATTTGATGTAACTGGAACGTCACCCACTGGTACGCCGGTGCCTTTGTGAATGTTCAAATCCTCTGTTGTGATTGTAGTGGAAGTTGAAACAATAAATGGCAGGCTGGTAGTTGAGGGTTGTGGAAACGCAAGTGTACAGAAGCAACTAAACATATTTTTATTTGGTGAAAACCCCTCCAACGAACTTGCAATTAGCTCCGCTTTGAAGAAAAACTAACTCTATGAAAATCTGTGGCGGTGAGGAAGCGCGGCCCGAGGGTGGGACGCGTTACAATAAGTTACCATAAAAAGTAATACGGGTAACAAAAATATAAATATAAATAATGAAAGAGGGGAGTGTGAGACAAAAATTACTTTTGCTCTCACAAGAAAATCTATATTTCCTGTCCTCAAAGAATCCACTACTGCTCATAATCAAGTAGAAGCAGCAGTAAATCTGCACATTCCTCAACAACAGAAATAGACTTAAGTATTTCTCAGCTCCTCAAAATAAAGGTGGCCGGGTGGAGGGAACACGAGAGGGGATTGGCTAAGTGACGCTGTGTTAGAAGCTTCGATTGCAGTGCTTTCTCTCCGAAGTGATACGAATATAGCCGAACCTAGCAAAATTGCCACTTTAGTCGTTTTGTTACCAGTTACTGTGATTTCAAATACTGTAATGCATTACTGGTCAAGTTTTGTAACTTATGCGTTTATAAACAGACAGGCGAAGACTGTTTAAAGTGGCACTAGTAAATTGAAAATTTTCTTTTCAATTGATAAGATAGATCTCCGGTGATTATTCAAGTGCCGTTAGTGGTTTTCTATAGACTTCAGTTGGCAACACTGGTCACCGGCAGTTGGTTTTACAATTTACACGAATCCAATGTGTTGGCTAGTTCCCACGCTGCACGTTAATACTGCGAAGTGAATATAATAGATTTTTATTTAAATTGCATTGTTGCGCTATCTAAACTTGGGATTTCAAATGGTCTTGCTCGAGACTAAAATCCAGGATACATAAAATGGATGAAACGAAAATGTGGATGCAAGTGTTGTGTGTGTGGATTACGTGCTAAACCTTTTCCCAGCAGGGTTTTTACTTTTCGGCAAAGCTGTGACCTCATCAGAAAAGGTAGGCCGACATTTGAAATTTGCGTAATTCAGCATGTTTGTAATCTTATTCAAAATATCTCTTTATTCAGATTTTTTTTGTAAATGTTGCAGAATTAACTTTGTGATCAGTTCTCATAAACATATCTGAACTATCCTTGTCAGATCGATTGTTGACTGTAATATTTTTGTAGGGCACTTTTACAATGAAACATTTTGGAAACTCAGTTGTGGAAGCCTTAACAATACTACAACTAACTTTGAAAATTATACAATTTTGCAAAGTTAGTATAACTGAGGCTTTATTGGCAATTAGGATTCCAAAGTTTTTCTATGAAAAAATACAAAAAACGTTCAACAGTGTTGATGGCAGGATTTTAAACGAAGGCTTTGTGAGAGTGTTGATTATAAATAACAATGCGCATGCTGTAACTCTACAGTCAATGGCCTCGAACATCGACCACATCACCAGCCGTGATTCCGCAACGCGCATGGTTAGTCATTTCAGTTTTTATTTGGGAGGGGGGGGAGAGAGATTTTTTGGCGACAATGACCTTGTTGCATCTTTTTTATTAATTAAGCATGTATAAATTAGAAACTTTAATAATAAAACTTCAGTTTTATGTGCTTACGTTATTATGTAAAAAACTATATATATACACACACACACAAATATTCTTCTAAATCCAGGAGGGGGCCTTCGCCTCCCCCCTACATGACGCCACTGCCAACGCAGCATTCTGTAGATAGTAACATGACAATCTGACCCACCCCCTGGCTAGCTCCTTGGTTTGATCTTATGTTATATGATATCCCGGCATATTGCCTTCACGCATCCTGATAAAGAATCTTTGACGCGATACCTGATACTTTAACAGCCACCATACAAGCAGGTACGATTCCCATTATGTCAGTTGCTAAACTGGCTGCTACGCTTGCTACCATGAAATATGCTTTTTAGTCGGTTTTATTATTTATCTCTTCCGTTAAAATATTTCAAGTTTTAAGCGCTTAACCAACCCCCGCCCCCACCAACTATACACATTTAAACTACGCTAAAATCCTGGTAGTTGCAAATATGGTTAGTAGCTTGCCATTCAAATTAGATCACGCATCACCACTGCCCACTAACTAAATGTAAAACCGCTATTGGGCCTGGCGAAACAGTACAGTAACAGAAAATCACGTCTGGATGCAATTGCTAGTGATAAGTTTTCTCATTGGAATATTTTAATGTTAAGTAATGTGTTCACAAGGCTGGAGTTGGAATTATTCTGAGTTCTGTTTTCACGACTGCACGTGAATTTAAAATAAATATGCCTTATGTGGACTTTTCTGAAACATCATGAAATTTCAAGCAATTTTCGACTCTTGGACATTTTACGAGAAATTGTTCCTTTAAAAGTTATTGCAGTTGGCAAGTTTTGATATTTATTTTAAAGATATGTAGATGAGTTAGGCCAGCCCGACCATGGGTCCGTGGGGGCGACACTGATAGGGGTTCACCGAGGGTACTGCAAGGTGTATGGCCGGCAGTGTCCGATACCAAGACTTTATTTAATATAATTTTTATTGTAATAATTATTTACTAAAATATTGAAATATGTCTTTAAGTTCAGCAGAATTTTGCCGATTTTTCAGTGATTTTAGTTTGTTAAATTTGTATCCAGACCGGTTATTTAATCTTGCTAGAAGGTTATAGAACATTTAACCGGAAGGTAGACCGCCATGGTATCTGGGGACGCCATTGTGGTTGCTGTAGCTGGTCACTTTGTTCTTGACTGCCGAGGAAGCCGGACATGTGCCGCGTTGAGCGAGATGAACACGTGGTAAGCCGAGGGGCGCAAGCGGGAGACATGGGGCCGCGATGGAAGGTGGTGAAAAGACCTGCTAGAACTTTTAATTATTAACTAGTTTTGTTTCTTTTCATGTGAATTTACAGCCGTATCAACCACGTGGCCGGCCCACTATCGGTTAATGATTTAAGTTTAGCACGTCCTATTTTTCTTTTGAGTTTGGTTTCATTTTAGTTCCGTTCTCTTCCAGTTTAAGTTAATGTTGTACAAGAATTTTGTACGAGCCGATGTAAGCGCGGTTGCGTGAGTTTTGTGACAAAAAGGTAATAAATATGGACTGTTGATCCAACCACGTGTTTCACTACCGTTCTGCATGCGTCCACCCTTCGATAACACGAAACCCTGAGATAAGAGTAGCTCACTGCTGAGACCGAAGTATATATTAGAACTGATCAGATTACTATTTTTCTGTGTGGAACATTGTAATAGAACTAGTGGGGCTCGTATCGTCACTTCTGTCGTGCAGAGAGTTAGTTCCGTGTGTATTCTTCCAACACTCATGAACACCAGGAGTGCATGTGTGATTACGTATTATTCACACATTCGTGTTGCTGCACCAGGTTCTTCCTCTTTTGACTGGACGTGCCTCCTCGGTGCGTATGATGACTGAAATCTTCCGCTGCTGGGGGTAGTATCTTCCACTGGTCTCTGTACCTGTATGGAACTAACGTTCATGCTGGTGTCTGGGCGTCGAAGGCACCTCAATTGTCAGACTACCCTAGACAGTCTACGCCAATGCCTGTTGTGGGAGTGCCGGTGAAGCATAATTATAGGAAAACGAGGAAGGAGTAATGCATCATAGTGTGGATAGCCAGTCTACAACTAACCCAATCTTCGCCTTGGAGAAGAGGTGGAGTCCTCTTTGGGTGTTGTTGCATTGATAGCCACGCCAAGCCACTTTGCACAGGGATTGACGTAGATAAGAGTGCCATCTCGCCTAACCACCGGAACTGAATGCCAGCCAAGGCCCATATTGGGTTCCTACCCTGACACTACCATGTGCCACTATTGTTGCGCACCTATTGTCATACCCAGTACGTCGTATTGAACAGAAAAGGTGCTCTTGGCGTATGCGGCCAGCAACTACTATTTCCTTTAAAATGCATATACCTATGTCAGTAGTAATGTGAAAATGCCTGGAATGTAGGCAAGACCAGCCAAACACAGTTTGTCTATTCATGTTTGTTCTTTAGTGCATATGTTACCCCCCTACATGTGTGAAGATTTACCTCCAAAAACATATCAGGTGAGTTTCCCAAACAGCCTGTAGAATGATTTTACGATAGTGCACTTCATTACTGTACTATAACTATGCTGCATGTGTGCTCTGGCCTCAGTCCTTCCTGGGGGCCGCGGTGGTTGAATGGTCAGACCATTCGCCTCCCACCAAGACAATCTGGGTTAGATTCCCAGCGGGATCGGTCCCCGGATTTTCACACGTGGGAATTGTGCTGAATGATACTGTTTGTAGGCTGGTTTTCTCTGGGACCTCCTGTTTCTTTCCCCCTTCATTCCGGCACTGCTCCATACTCGTCTCATGTCACCCCTCACCAGCGCTAACTACCTCGATGTTAAGCGCATTTAGAAAACCTTCACTCATTTACTCACTCACTCATTTACTCACTCACTCATTTACTCACTCACTCATTTACTCACTCTCACTCACCCACTCACTCTTTCACTCATAACTCACTCACCCACCCACCCACTCACTCTTTCACTCAGTCCTTCCTCATTATCTTAATAGAATATCTCCTAACTTTTGACTGAAAGTGTAATAAGTACAGAGTATCAGATTTTTGTGTGGTTGTTGTAATATATTGTGTTTCATTTGGCATTACATATTTAATATTGGAATTGAAAAACGAGATTACTTGTGATGAGTATTGTAATTGCTGACGAAGTGTCCATTTGTGAGATAAGTTGATTGCAAATTGCGAAATAGTGCTAATGTAGTACTTTCAATATAAGAGGTGTAATCAGTGATTTTTCGTACAGACATGAACAGAATTGACTTTCTTGATGTGTTTTGCAATTTCTTAAAGGACATTTATTTAATTTTGAATAGAAATTTTTTCAAATATCGAAAGGTCCTGTGTGAGTTCCTTGCTAGATACCATTGCATTATAGCTCTTAGATGTATATATTGCTATTGGAACCAGTAATTGGAGAACTAGTATTTTATTACATATTTAAGTAAAGTTTTTGATTATTTCCACAAAATTACAAATAACTTTGACCATCTGTATTTAACTTATTGTCAAATTTCAGTAACTCACATTTAATTTATTTTTACATTTATTTCATAAAATAATTAAAAAATTTTTTTTCTTAAGTATTCAAGTACTTCTGCACGGTTTAAAGTTTTATAATTTTTGCTGTCCAGTTTATCAATAGTACTGAGTTTTGATTTTCACAAGCTCACTTTTTTTTATTGTATAATCTACCTTAATTTCATTACATTAATTTCAAACATTTAATTTTTGAGTTTACTAAGTCTTATTCAGTGTATTTTTGTTAGTGAAAACATGTTTTTCTCCTAGCTTCTATTCACTGTATTTAAATGTTTATTCCTATGGTATATTGTGTTGAGCTTCTAACCTATGCAAAATTCTTAAGAAACTTCTATACAGTATCTGCTGACAGAAAGAGTCCTTGCCATACTTTTATTTCTAGAATTCTGTAAGTATTTAGTCCTCCTTATGGTTATTTTTTTCCAAATTCATGCTTCTATTTCCTTTTGATGAAGGAAACATACAGTATTAGGCGTATCCTTTTACGTTACGTGTTTTGTTTACTTTCCGTAGTTCCAGCGGTAAAGCTTTGTAAATACTATGTCCGAATTTTTTTTGTGTGGTGGTGGTGGTGTCGTCGTCGTCGTCGTAGTAGTTGTTTGCCTGGTTTATGTACATATTCAGATGTATAATTATAACTTTCTCAAACCACGTAGGGACCGCGATTGGTGCAATGGCTAGAGCACTCTCCTCCCACCAAGCTATCTGGGTTCGATTTCTGGCAGGGTAGGTCCCTGGACTTTCGCATGTGGAAATCGTGCCGGACGATGCCGCTGGTCGGGCGTTTTCTCGAGGATCTCCCATTTCCCCTGCCCCTTCATTCCAGCGCTGCTCCAGACATCATGTCACCTCTCACAAGCACTTATTATCTTGATGTTAAATGCTGACCATAATCTCTTCCCTTTAAACAAAATCATTTTTATTTTATCCTTTATAGTGGGAGTTTTGTGACTGGTTTATTTTAATTCATCAAAATTCAAAGCAAGACTCCACATTGCAAGTTATAAACATATGGAATTTATGGCACCCATGTGTTTGTGTGTAGGACATGCTGGGGAACTTGCAGTTCCTGGAGTGGCACATGATGATAATGGATGTAGCTGGGCGTCTCTGTGCCCTGCTGAACATGTTCACACCTCACATCGGCTGCCCAACAACCAAGTACTTCACTCTCAGCTTCGCCCAAATTTCCAACCGGCCAAGTAAAACTGTCATCACCAGCATTGACCAAGCAAATAACTTTCTGAAGAGTCTAGCTTCAGAGAAACTATTTGGAAGAAATTCATCTTATAAAGGTGCTCCACTAGATCTTCAGGGTTTATTTTTTTGGTGGGAACAATAAATATATATAAATAAATGTGTATGTATGTGTGTGTGTGTGTGTCTATATATATAGACACTAGACACATACATATACGTACACAGAAACTACTTACACACAAACACATTCATAGACATATACAGATTCACACTCACACGGATGCACTCATACACACAGACACATGTACATGCACATAGCCACACATACATGCACACAGATGCACGTGCATGTATACAGTCACACACATACATACATACACACATGTACATACATGCACACATGCACACACACATAACCACACATGCATACACACACTCACAGACCCACACACACACAATCACACAACCCTGCCCCTCTTTTTTCTTGGATAAACAGTGTATATAGATTTGGTCCTCTCTCTCTGTTAATTTTTTGGCTATGTGAACTAAAATTGGAAGAAATATGTAGTGGAATAGCTGGTAAGTACAATAACATCTGGGGTTGTGAATGTTCAAGAGTTGTGAGGATGATGTGAAATAGAACGGAGCATTGGCAAAACACTAGAGAAGGGAAAGTGGGAGCACCCCAAGTAAACCCACTGGCCAGCAGCATCTACCCAGCATTCATAAATCGGGAGCATTGCTTTGTTCAAGAAGTACACCCTAGATATTTTTCAGGGACATCTTTATGTTTGCAGCTTGTATCAGAATTAGTTGAAGTTGTGAATTGCATACTTTTTTCTAATGTTACGTATTAGTTTTTAATTTGATCAAGAGTTTTGTTTCCTTTAAGGCTGAAAATACAGTAAACCCCTAATCTATTTATATAATTTCCAGGAACCCTGGAAAAATAAATATTTTAAAAGTTGGTCAAAGCTAAGTAAAGTGCAGTAGATAGCAGTAAAACGTTATTTAAAAATTATTTTTCGTACATTAAACAGTAACATACTTATCATAAATTGTTTATATACAGTCGTGAAACAAAAAAAATCTATGAAAAAATGTGAAAAACTATAGCTGGAATACAGTCAAAGTGCTTGCCGGGTGAGTTAGGCCGCCCGTGCAACACCGTCATATGTGAGACGTGAAATGTGATGACTAAGGCTGCCTTATCTCCTCCCCCCTTCACTTCTTGATGCTCCCCCCTCCCTACACTCCTATATCACATTCTTCCCCCACCCCCCAGCCTACAAGTCTGTTTGTGCTTATGTGCGTGCGCATCAACTTCCGTGCCTTGTCTAGTGTACGTTTGCCGTCAATCGTTGCAGCTGCAGCCACACTGCCCCTACCCACTGTCTGATAGTCATGAGCAATCCTGTCTAGCCGCAAAGCAGAGCCGTTTCTTTGTTTTTTTTCTCTCCAACTCTTTTCCACAGCCATGATCTTTGTTTCCATGTCTGTCGTATGCCTGGTGGGCTGGGGGGGTGGGGGGATTTAAGAGACGTTTCTGTTTTTTTTTTTTTTTTCTCTCGTCAATATAGATGGACGGGGAAATAGGACCAGCATGACGGTCAGTCCGTTAAAGAAGCAAAAAGGAAAACAATTCAGCGTTATTTATTCTTTATTTTTCTCTAGCTTCAAACAGGTTGTGCGCATTATAATTGAGCTCGGACAATACCTATCTACCTATCTTACAGCGAGCTGAGAAGGCAAGGCAGAGCGGAGAGGGGTGGTGATTAGGGCCACACAGCTCTGCTTATCGCCACCCCCAGCCACATTCCTGAGTGTTACCTTATCTTTAGCTCTGACCAGTACTTGACCTTGACAATTTCCTCTGTGTTATTGATCACTCGGCATGTGAGGCATGTGGCTGTGCTGGTTTCTGCAGCGTAAAAACATCCTATGACGCAAATACAATTAGTCCCGTATGCTACATGTGGTTTTTATTTTTCACCGCTCGTAACGTATAAAATTGACTGTAGTGGGGACGTCTGGATGGTTGACAGTACATCCTGGTCACGGCACCAGAAATGTAACCGATACTGGCATGTTTAATTTTCAGTGAATTTTCAACAAATAATGCCTACCCATCTCACAGACGCACACGTGCATGGATAATTTAGTTTTGTAGCCAGAATTGTTGTAAATCATATATGTTGGCCAGTATAGATATATATTTTAACTATCTAGCTTCGTGTTAGATATTTTTTAAATAGTAACTCGTACAAACAAGTATACATTGAACTCAAATATTATTGTAATTTTAATGTAAGATCGCTAGTAATCTCAGCAGTGAATAAAGTATAGCCAATCCGTCTTGTCTCAAACCTCTCTGTAACCCTCCCTCTCCTTCTTACACAAGATCATACTTTGCCTGTCACTTGGATGGACAATGCAGGCAATTTTTTGTGAGTGTTTGAACATCACAAAATTAGTCTAGGGTACTAAAATTGTTCAACTCGTTATTCGGGCAAACTATAACTCGAGTAAAAGTTTTAAAGCATCCAGTAAGTTAAGAGAGTGGCTTCTCAGTCAATTCCGTGTATATCCTGCTTGATAGCATGGTAAGTTGCTAAACGCAGACGAAAAATATTTAGTGGTGTAAAAAAATATAAACTGTAGAAAGAACCAAAATGTATAATGCAGCGAAAGGTTACTATAACAAATATAATAAACGAAATCCACCATATAAAAACTTTATGCACAATGCACATAGAAAATTTAAGCGTATTCTGCAATAAAACAGATGAACGATAGTCGAAAATTGTATGTTTACTTTTATTGTGATTTTACAACCATAATGTTATCTGTAATGCATGTAAATCTAAACGGACTTCTGAAAAGTTTATAAATATATATATATATATATATATATATATATATATATATATATATATATATATATATATATATATATATCAATAAGTATATTTATTATTTTTTCAGTAGAGGTTTTTGCAAAAAAATGTATTGTCTGCAACTAATCTGGAAGCTTTGCTGGTGTTTAGAAATAGCGGATTAGTAAGTAAGTAGTAAGAGAAAAATATGAGGGACCCGGAAAATCTCTTAGTAAAACTCTGCCCATGGTAATATCTAAATAACGCCCTCCCTAGTGGCGTCATGCACTCAGATTGTGTATAACCACATTTAGAACAAAGAAAGCAGGGTCCGTAAGAAATAAATATCAATAACAGTGCATGCTGAAGTAATTAGGCTTGAGGCGAAATTGGCTGATGGCTGAACGTACATTTATGTTAGGAGGCGTAGGAGGCGATTCTTTACTTCTGGCATTTTGTTCGGAATGTTGATGTTAGGCACATTACATCAAAACCAACCATGGACATGACATAAAGGTGTATGAAAGTTATTTACAAATAACTGTAATATGTAATATGGTCTAAAACTAAAATTGAGGATACTGCAAAAAAATTCACTTTGAGGGACACTATTAAACTCACTAGTGTTTCTAAGAGACTGGCCAGATTCCGGTTTTAATTTGCAAACAATAAAATAATAAAATATAATAAGGAGCTTAGCATAAGTGGAAAACTTCAAACTTGTTATTACATTATCCAATAAATAGATTTAATCAAACGACTGGCATTAAAGAGAATCAACGCGATTTTATTTAACTAGGCATATAATGTTGTGACGTGAGAATGTAAGAGTGGACAGGACGGTTTAGGGTCTTCTGCTACGTGCTTCTTGATAACGAAGTTCCGATTTAAAAACTTACTTCAGGAACAAGAGTATTTTCAGGTTATATTCAATGATGAATAGGATGAGCAATGCAGGTTGTCTACATCGCGACGCAAAAACTCAAACTCTGGTGCCGCCTATACAATACGCCATAAACAACACACAAACACTTCTAGCAGAACAACTACATGGAAGTACTGTCGATAACGCTACAGTCCGTTCAGAATGGGTATACATCACGCACCTTTCCCCTCTTTTAAGAATGTCTAATTTCCGTCATTCTAAGTTGTGTGTTTCTGACATACGTTTGTTCTGACATTGGTGGTTCTGCTTAATATTGGTTCTAACACGTGAATTTCTGTTGTAAAATGTTTCTACCATACAGGGTTCTGTAATATGTGGTTCTAAGCTATGTGTTTCTGTCATACCTTTGTTCTAACATCTCTGATTCTGTTGTTTAGTAGTTCTAAGGTGTGAATTTCTGTTGTGTGACGTTTCTAATGCACATGGTTCTAAGTTACGTGGTTCTAAGCTTTGTGTTTCTGTCATACATTTGTTCTAATATCTTTGATTCTCTTGTTTAATTGTTCTAATAGGTGAATATCTGTTGTGTGACGTTTCTAACGTACGTGGTTCTGAGCTGTGTGTTTCTGTCGTATGTTTGTTCTAACATTTGTGATTTTGCTTTATGTTGGTTCTAACATGAGAATTTCTGCTGTACAACGTTTCTAACGTATGTGGTTCTAAAATATGTGGTTCTGAGTTGCATGTTTCTGTCATACATTTGTTCTAACATCTTTGATTCTATAGAATGGGTGTTCTAACATCTATGTTTCTAGTATAAGACGTGTCTGTCATCTGTGTTTCTAACAAATGTTTGTTCTAAATTATGTGTTCCTAGCAAGTGATTGTTCTAAGATGTGAAATTTCCAAGTTGTGTGGTTTTCGTTGTTTATTCTATTGTATGACTGTTCTAAGTTGTGCGTTTCTAATGTATGTGTCGTTCCCAAGCAGATAACAGTGGCTGACAGCATGAGTCTAGCTGCTTTTGTACACAGTGAATGGCGCACTAGTATTTTGTGCAGCACACTGCCGGCATGTGCGAAAAAAATTTCATGTTTATGTTCAAAGTTTTTTTTCTCATTTTCCAGCCGCGGTTTCACAAGCTCTGATATTCGAGATTGAACTGTGCTATAACAGTAATATAAGTGTGGTCGTCAATGTTAGGTTTTCTGGTGCACTAGCAGTGCAGTAAGTCCTTGGTTTACGTCTTGGTTACATTTCCAGGCTGTCTACCGGTCACGGAAGTCACCAAAAAAGTCACTGAATTTAAACGAGGTTACGGAAGCCACGAAGAAGTCGTAGAATTTAACAAGGGGTCACGGATTTTCTAAGTGGGCAGTTGAGCACCGTTTAGGAACAAGCAGCTTATTTTCACATGTTTGAATTGCGCTCACTAATTTATAGCTTTGAAAAACGAGCATATACTTTGCTAGGCATTATCTGCAAGTTGATTCAACCTTTGTGCTGTACTGTGTTTGGCCGTTTTAATGATGGTACGCCCAGATATTGTATGTAGGCTGCAAGAGTCGAGTTAATGCAAAAACAGTGTCGTCAACGAGTCCAAACTTCGTCACTTATGCCGGTCTTACCTGTTGCCCAGTCGTGTTTACTTTCAAGAAGCTTGCCCTGCTGATGTGTGGTGCTGATAATGCATCACCTTTTTTTTATTTTTATTATTTTTTTTCTTTCTTCAATTCTCTTGGCAGCGACACAGACACACACCTCCGTGTCACGGCGCAATACTCCAATAAACAAGGGTAAACGTGCCTCAATCACCTTCATCACTGTTATATTACATGAAGGCAATGATCTGACCACAACGTCAGTGCCAGAAATCCTACAGCCTGGAGGAGATTGCAACACAAGAATTTACTCACTTCAGTATCAAAATTTAATAAAGTAAAAACTGTCAAAACTCGAAAAATTATGTACTGGACATGAGGTTATTGGTCATTTTCAGTTGTTGGGGGTGGGGAAGGGAGGTAGAGGCATGGTACGAAAAATCATGTTTTGCGCATGGTAATAGAGATTGTCTTTGCTGGCATTAAAATACGTGTGAAAGTAAGCTGCTAATGGCTAGGAGAAGGGGAGGGTTACAAATTGCATGTCTGCTGGGCATTTTTTTTAAGGGGGAGAAGATATTAACAGTTTCCAGGAAAGACTTTGAAAGTACAATGCGGGCCATGAAACAATAATGTAACTCTAGCTGTCATGGGAGAATTTCATCTGCCAGCTGTAAGACAAGCATGTAACTCTAGCTGTCACGGCCTTGTTATCTACGAAGAGTAAGCTTTTACCTTATTATAAAGAAATGAGGTTAGGCAAACTGTGTAATGTAGTAGTGCTCACAAGCCGAACGTTGCTCTCCGACGTGCGCCGTCACATTTTTTAACATCTTCAACTTTTTTTATTTTTTATTTTGCGATTTTTTTGACTGCTTGCGAGAGTATATTCGTAAAATCACTACCTTATCGTTGAATAGAGCAGCACACAATATCAAGATGTTAGAGTTTAAAAATGGAGAAACTACTGGAAGAAAAAAAGGAAGAACTGCTCAAAATTGAGAGAGATCTAAAAAATACTAAGGAAAGAGTTTTATAGTTCTTGTAAATAGTTTAATGTTGCAACTGTGATGAGGTATAGTGATTACTAGGCATAAATACATAGGTCACGAGACATTTTTTTTATGTCCCCATAGGTCACCGAAAAAGTCACTGAATTTTGTTGGATGATTTCTGAAAACTGTGAAACACATGTCAGTCGGCCGGCAGTGCGTACACACAGATGTGCCTCTGTGCAAGTTTATCACTGACAATTAGTGAAATGACAGCATGGGAAACTTGTCAAACATGTCTGTGTTGCTGAGTAAATGTTATACTGAAGCTAACTGAATTCAAAATTTTTCTGGAGATACGAGAAGTTTTTGAACAAGGTAGGCTATTATTTAATGATGAGTTAGTTAAATATTAGATCTCTAACTCGTTGGCACATTTTTCTACATTAAAGTAATCCTTGATTAAATGATGTGTTATTTTCAGTAAATAAAATTAAGGCTGCTAGTAGCATTTACAAAAAAAATTACAATTTGACAAAAATAAACAATCACTGTTAAAGTTATCACAAATAAAAAATGCAAAGAAAAACATTGTGGCTCCATGTAGTTTTAAAAATGTAAAATTACGTACAAATACGTTTGTGACATAGGGGTTGATTTTAAGGACTTTCAGCATCTGTCTGGCAGACATGTTCTCATTTCTTTGAGCCTGCCTGTAACACTTTGAACATGCCCAGATTTTTAAAACACAACTACAGTGGAATCCTGTAATAGTGAGTATGGTAATACCGATAACTCAGTTATAACGAGGTCTTTTCGAGGAACAAAAAGAAATCATAAAGATTTTCTGTTAAAATTGTGATTTTATCAGAAGAAACACGTTAGGCAACATTGTGTGAAGCAGGCTTGTGGTAAGTTTCGTGGTCATGTGAAGCACACATTTTTTATTTGCGGTAGCTACACCAGCCCCAGCTGTCCCCAATCGCCATCTTTCCTTGTACCATTAATCCTTCGGCCCCTGGGATGCCTCTCATCCCAAGCAAGAACGTTTCTCTCAGAATAAAAAATAGCGCCCCTTTACATGTAACAAGATTCAGTATTTCTGTAGCCATTCATGGAATTTATGCTTTAAACTTCAACTTGTATTTCATGCTTTGGTTTATTGATAGAGATTACAATATTTGATTACGACTTTTATCTACAACTTTTTATTACAACTCTGGATTATTACTTTGGATTACGATTACCAACGACTGACGTAGCATTTAAATCACTGATTTTTGACATGATTTTTTACGAAATGAGCAGCGAATGGAAGACTGCGGCAGATGCTTCCACCGCCCAGGCAACTACTCGGCCAGTGGGAAATGTTTTGACAGGGAGAGGCCTTGTGAAAGCGAGATACCTCGTTCGAGATAACTTATCACTTTTGACAGTAATTGCCAGTGATAAACGTGGTTGTGTTCGAGGCTTGAGAACAGCAGAAAATGTAGAACAGAAAGCAAGCAAATTTCTGACACCATGCACCTCTGTCTTATCACAGTAAAATATGATGAATGCTTTTTTACTAGGTGTAAACAAAGCTAAAAGATGGCCAAATTGTGAATACGTACACACTTCAACATTTCTCTAATAAAATTATACAATATCATCAAAGAGTGTAAACTACGTCATGTATACCAATTATTCAGTCGTACTTGTTTTCTTCTTTTGATAAGCTTGACTGATCGAAAGTGCAGATAGCATTTTTTTTTGTCTTGCCCTTACTCTGCTAGTTCAGCCTACCGAGCGAAAAGAACCTTAAGAGTATTGTATACACGACTGTAGTTTGTAGTAATTTTATCATTGAGTAAATAGTACATTGAGCATAGGCAGGAATGGAAACTTTATTATTGCCAGGCTCGGGTGTTCAAGAGCGGCAGCACAAACTTTAGTTCCAGCCCAGCAGCAGTGACACGGACTCACGAACGTAAGTTCCAGGCTAAGAACGTAACTGTAGGCTTGTCCTTGAGCAAGGTGTGGACTTTGGATGCTTCAGAGGGAGAGATGAAGTCGCTGCTGGACAGACATGGAGGGGGGCGGATAGAGTAGTCTGCAGACGAAGTGACGTCGTGCTGATTGCCGGGATGTTGCCGGGCTTGTGTTCACACGCTGCTGTCTTCTTGGCTCCTTGGCTCATGTGTAGGCTTAATGCTGCAACTAAACCTTCTTTTATTCATGCTTTCGTACAAATTCCAGCACATCGTAACTATGAGTGTTGCTGTTTACAAAGTGCAGCGTTTGTAGGCCCTACATACGCTCTGAGGTGAACAAAATGTCTTATTTGACACAATGTTGTTTCAAAACGCTGCGTTGGTTCGAAAGTGAACTTGTTAATAAAACAGATTTGACGTGTTGGGGGCAGCATGAAAGTCGCGTGTGAAAATATCTATTATTATTTGACTAGCTGTATTATTTGGTTTGATATGTGCATGTGATGCAGTTGCAGTCACAGCTGTGACGCGAGAAGCTGCAGCAGGCAAAGACTGCGAGACAAAGCTGCTGTGGCTAGGGTTACCAGACACTGAGAATAAGAAAGGAGGACATTTCACAAATAAGGAGGACAGTCAAAATATTGAATAAGAACAGGAAATATTTTTATTCATCTATGATTGCAGGCGTCTGTAGCGACGCCAAAACATGAAATACTTCCCATTGTCTCAACAACAATGTACACTAGACCCCCGATTTTACGAATACTCACGGTTCCTCTTATCGCATTCGTAAAATTGCTACCTTCATAAATTCGATAGTGGCTTATTTTTGCCCCCCCCCCTCTTCGTTAACAGAAAATTTTAAAATTGCAGTTTTTCTGCAAAGTCTCTTAGGCCCCGACTTGACTTCCGTAGCGTTTTGCGGGAAATTAATTAACGTAATAATGTAAACATAAATTGATATCAGTAGCCAGACGTCACACTGTTGAGCGGTAGATATGACCGACCCTTGTCCCAAAAAAATGAGAAAATCGAGATTCCGAGTGTCTTCTCTCGAGCGAATAGCCCGACTCCCGTAGCATTTAACGGAAAAATAAAGCAAGTGATAGTT
>PNEQ01043899.1:0-17993 GCA_003012365.1 Medauroidea extradentata
TGCTCTTCTCTTCTCGTACCCACGACACTGAGGTAAGAGCTCGTAACTCTATCACTGAACTTTCAGCTAGCCGAGGACATACCGAATCCAGCAATATACGACGGGTGAATCAGAGGGCGCGTTTGTGCGAGCACGTGGTCAGCGTAGGTACAACGAGCACGTGGTATGTGTGTGAAGGAGAATAGTGCCACCACAATGTGTTCTTTCTGCTTATTTACTGGACCAGATAAAGTATAATTTTGTGAGTGATAAAATTGAAATAAGAGTGAAATTTATGTTTGTTAATTTTGTATGAAACACAGTCATGTTGGGAGTCTACAGACGCATCCCTGAATTCTAAGTAATTTTGCTCTCGTGAAGAATTGTGGTTAAATCAGCCCTGTTAAAATTATTGGTGTTTAAAGATATTGGTATTTTTCTTGTAAACAACAGAGTTGAGAGGCAATGATGACGTCGGCACTGGGTGTGTGCGTGACCCACGCCTGGGTTTTTCCTAGTGATGTGATGCTAGGCTGTTCTCAACTGTAGTCATGCCCCCGTCATGATTATTTGAATAATTAGTTGTTTAAGTGTTCTGCATTTTGTTATAGAGAATCATATTGTGTATTGTTATGTTTATTGATGACTGGCAAGTGCACGTCAACATATTTTAGATTTGTTGTTCCAGTAAATAAATACTAGTTTTTAGCAATTGATCCAGAGGGGACTCTGCTGTTTCTGGCATCGAAGGCGCTGTGCGCGTCTCATCGGTTGAAAACCTCCTACTTGTTCTTGTGACTTGGATCATGCTGGTCGTCTGTAGCTGTGAAGTGGTTAAAATGGCGATAGGCGGAGGACCCGCGCGCGCTAATAAACTGACTGACCCAGGCTGGATCAATCTTAACGTATAAGGAAGTCTTGGCTGGGGAGTTAATTTTGTAATGAATTTGGTGTAATTTCAAGCATAGGGCACACACATGTTGTGCGCCCACGTGGCACTCATTTGTGCGATTATGTAACTAGCCTGTCCGAAGCTTTTTTTTAGTACAACCTCTCATGATCATGGAATTTGACTGTATTTCTTTCTACTTCTTCATTTAAGGGCACCCACATTCTAACCCCCCCCCCCAATAGTGATGTACGTGGCACTATTAAGAGAAAAGAGGTACTGCAAAGACGTAAGCTAGTCAGCTGATTCAAATACATAACTTCTACGTCAAATTTTGTTCCATTATTGGTACTAAACCTAAACGGTACCACCACAACATGTAATTACTTATACGTCTCTAATAACCACAGCTGCTAACAAGGAAAATATAAATAATTTTTTTTTTTAAATTAAATAAAAATTTAAAAAAAAAAAAAAAAAAAATGAATACTAAAAAAATGGCAGGCAGATACATGCCGGATAACTGAATTACCGGATAACTGAATGCCTGATAAGAAGTGGAGGAGTGTAGTCAGACATCATCATAACTACTAATTCCAAACTCTACAGTTTCTAGATTGTTATGTGAAAACCAAAGCCAGACATTTCAACAATTAAATTTCACGGAACATAAACTACTAACTGACCTGCAACTTGAGGTCCTCTTGATGCTCACTGCTGAAGAGTGTTGCGAGAGCAGAGAGTCCTCCATCCATCACCAGCCTGGCCTGGGCCATTGGGAACCTACGTACCAAGCAGGACAAAGCGTACACACCTCGCGACCGCACCACAGCATCTGGGTCCAGCACAATCAGCCGCAGCAATGTACTGATACCTCCCCCTTCCAGCATTGAGATTTGCACCTTTGGATTGCTTTGCACAGCCGAGCCCACCACCAATGCAGCCTCAGCACGCACTGCTGCAGAACTTGAGTTCAACGAGGGAAATATTACATCCAAAAGTCTGGGAAAAAAAACATTCAAATATATGAACACACAAGGTGGAAACACAGCAGTAAAAACTAAATGAAGATAGGCCTTTACAGAAAGTTGTCACTTTTGAAAAAAAAAACACTCTTTAGGCTAATACTGTAAAACCCTCTTAAAACATTTTTGAAAAAATTTCCCGTTTTGAGCTTAAGCAGGAAAACTTCTTAAAGGGGTTCCCTGAAAAAAAAAAAAAAAAAAAAAAAAAAAGGTTCTGCCGTGAAACACGTGTTACTACTATTTACAGGATTGTGGTGATAGCCTATACAAACTAAAAACCAAATACATTAACAATTTGGTTTTTTTTCCACGCAACCTATTATATGCATTTTTTCAGAAATTGATATTCCTTTTCTCTTTATGCCCGTTGTAGACGAGCCCGGCTTTTCTAAACTATCAATTTTTCCCGTGTCCCGCAGAAAAATAAACTACCGTTACACCAACTCACGTAATAAACAAACCAACAATACTGTATAAACTCCGTCTGTTACATTATAATTACGATCAAAATCATAAAACAACGGGTCAAACAGGTTAACTAATACGTGGGACGCAACTGAAAAACTGTATTTCCGTTTTTCAAAGCACAGATATATACAGCTGTGTGTTAAAGCACAATAAGGTAGACTGTTGCACGGATTCGTCGCTTCGTGCACTACGCTTTTTGTAATAGCGTTACTCTATGTGCCGTATGCTGTAGAAAAAACCGCAATGGCGACGTCATCTTTTGGCTGAATGAAGTTTCAGAGGCCACGCGTCGATTGCCTCAATGAGAAAAGACAGCAGTATTGTCTGGCTGCACGGAATAACCCGAGGTCAAATGCTTCTTACGAAATGGCGGCATTTGTTTTGTTGTGTTAACGTGAAAGGTTATGTAGAGTAAATATCTCATTACCACTTAAAAAACTAATGCTAATGGGAATATAAAACGTCTTAAAATGAGAAGAAAACGTTTTTATAGGGCATATTACAGACGTCTTAGGCGGGAAAACGACTTAAAAGGAAACGTATTAAAAGGGTGAAGTATAGGTTAAAACCATACGGAATTTTCTGTTCCTTTCCATTATTATTTATTAAGCAGGAAAACGTTTAAAACGGTGTAGTCTTAAACGGGTTTTACTGTACATTTTTTCTATATCTTTTTTAAAATGCTGGCTTGTGAACATATCAAACATGAAATTAAAATTGAGAAAGTTTAGCACAATCTTACAAATATCTGCAAATTAGGTCACACGGAGAAAATGATTGATTGAAAATTTCCTAAAAAACTTATCTTCACTAGTAAAATATTACAAAAGAAGAATAACTGTTTAACATCTAGTATACACTAAATACGGTTTTGACAAACTGAACCACTATTCTGGACATACGCCACTGTGGTGAGCAAATGTTACCAAGTTGCTGAAAATGCACAATAGGCCTAACATGAAAAACTAGAGTTCTCTAGTTCACTTTAGTGGAAAAAAAAAAAAAAAAAAAAAAAAAAAAAAAAAAAAAAAAAAAAAAAAAAAAAAAAAAAAAAAAAAAAAAAAAAAAAAAAAAAAAAAAAAAAAAGTTGTGAAAATGGAAACTACGCTGGATAAGAACAAGGTAAACACAAATGAACACAGCAAATAGAAACCACACAACAATAATCAATCGTTACAAAGACAGTTTTCTTAATTCGTAAATGTGGGTTAAAGGAGTACATAAATATTGTTTTGTACTCCCCAAGTTCAACACTACCTGCTAGCTTCGCTGAAATGTTTATAACATAGTCTCCAAGAAGCAAATTCTTTTTCTCCTGTGGATTTCAAAATTGCCTATGAAAAACTGTTTCAAGACAGACTATGCATGCAGCAGACAGCCAAACTTGTTTATTTAAGTTATTTTTCTACATTTGTATCTTTGCCAATTATCCTGCAGATGTGTTTCCAAACCAAAAGTATTTATTTAGAAAATATGTTGAATGTATTGAAATGTATAAATACCATTACTAAATAACTACGAGTTTCTTAACGTCATAAACTTTCTGTTTCTGTCATCAGTGATAGTTAATTAGAATATTTTAACTTAGCACACATTAATAGACTAATAAGGAGAACAGTGTTCAAGCACAAAACAGTGGCCTTGACACCATGTATCAGAAAACCATGTAACAACTACTCTCCTGGGTCATTTCTCGGTCCCTCAATAAATTATCATCTAGTACTCATCATTGAAATTCCTGAAGCTGGTTTATCATTTGGAATGTGTAGTCGGCACTCATAAATCATAAATGAATTTTAAGAAGAATTTGCAAAAACAATAGTGATAGCAACTTACCCACCAGCCCTCGAAAATTCACGAGCATTGTCAAACTGATGAACAAGATACTCAAGGTCACTTAAAATTGTCACTTTCTCGTCATCATCCAATGAAACTTTGTACTTGGTAAGTAAGTTATCCATTAGCTCCATGTCAGTCTTCAGCTCCAACTGCAAGTCTTTTATTTCCTTTTTCAATTCCTTGTAAGTTCGGAACTGCTTCATTACTCTAGCTATATCCTATGCAAACAAAAGTTTACATACACATTGCATCAATGAACGCTAAAAAATATGTTTAAGTTTATATGCTGGCTATTTTAGCTATTTTCAACTACTTTCTCTTACAGTTAAAATAAATAAATAATATAAAAACAAAATGAACTGAAACTACATTTTCTTCAATCTAACATCACAAATTGTGAACATATATTAACTGTACTTGCTCAAATTACTCAACATGTACTGTTAGAATTACTGATACATTGATATACACAGGGTGAGTCTGGAGGAAAGGTACATGCTTTGAGGGGTGATAGTACTGGTGATTCTGAACAAAATGTTTCTAATAAACATATGCCCATTTCTTAATAGTTTCAGAGAAACCTAATGAAAACAACAAGGAACAAAAATGTGCAGGTGATGGTAAATCACGATACACTGTTATTGTATGTTTAGTTTAGTTGTGTAAATTTCCCACAAAACATGTTCAAACAATCCATCACCAACTTCAATGCATTTTGCTGCTCTGATAGACAGCTGCTGTGTTGCTGATCTGAGCTCATTAGTACATTGCTTTACTTGAGCACAAGTATGGTAAATACAAGCGAGAAGTTCCTCTCGTGTGTCCACCCTGCACGTGTAGACCTCGCTTTTAAGCCAACCCTACACACAGTAATCCAATAAGGTAAGATCAAGTGACCTCGGTGGCCAAGCAATGACTCCATGGCGACCAATCCAACGCCTAGGATCCATTTCGTTGAGGTACTGTGTCACAGGCCGTACAGAACGCGCAGGAGCTCCGTCTTGCTGAAAATACATACAAAAGGGATATCCTCCCAAGTATTCTGGTAACACGTTTTGAAGAAAATCAAGATACCGTACTACATTAAGATGATTATCTAATAAAACTACTGGACCAACGAGTTAGTCATCAATAATACAGCACCACACGTTAACTGAGAAACGTTGAAAATTCCTTTCTACTGTAGGGTGTAGATTTTCGTCTGCCCATACGTGAGAGTTGACGCGTGGTGTTGATTCCGTTGCGGGTAAATGTTGATTCATCAGTGAACAGAATACGTGGAATTAATCTATCATTGGCAATGATCCACTGACAGAATTCTTGCCGGTGGACATCATCTCCTTCATGCAGATGTTTTACACACTGCCGATGATATGGATAACGACGCTGCTTGTGTGCGTATCACATTTGTTTGTGGAATATGAAGTTGAGCAGCAGTTCGTCTCGAGTTAGTCGTTGGGCTGCGTTCTAGTACCTGAAGAATGTTCTCAACTTCATTAAGAGCTTGTGCGGGACGTTCGGATATAACATTTACGCTGGGAAGCGTACCACGGTCACGCAATCCAGCAAACGCCCTGCCATCTGAAACTCTGAGATTAGTAAATCGTTGTTCCTACTCACGAACAGCAGCTCCTGAATTCCCATCAGAGAAACCGTAGACAAACATCATGTCAGCATACTCTGCATGTGTGAAGACCTGTGTCAATTTTGCCTTCACTGAACTGTATTGACTGTACGCGTAACAACACTGTAGTTCCCAATACTAGGGCAAGCACTGTAGGACAGAGACAGAGGTAAACAACTGCACCATGCTTAGACTGCCACCATGTGGAAATGTACATAATTACACACAACATAAGATAACAGTAACGTGATTTCCCATTACAGGCACTTATCCCGTTCCTTGTTGTTTTCATTCGGTTTCTCTGAAACGGTGAAGAAAAGGGCATACGTTTATTAGAAACATTTTGTTCAGAATCACCAGTACTATCACCCCTCAAAGCATGTACCTTTCTTCCCGACTCAACCTGTATAGCAAACGCTGAACCAGTTGAAGGTGAACAAGACATTATTTGGGTGTTGTTAACAGCATGCACACTTGTAACCACAGACCACCTAAAATACTAGTATTTGTTTATGATAATTATGTTCCAAGCAAGAATGTGGACTTCTGCAAACGTATGCAACTGTAAGGTCTTTCACACATTTTTGTCAATTTCTCTAGTTACATACATGAATAATATTTCTGACATTGTTTTTGCAGTTTTTTCCTTCATTCATTTTGGAAATAAAATAACCAATGAGTGTAACTAAAGGAAACATTACAATTCACTAAAGACAGAAATAGCTACTCCCAAAAGATGCAAAAATCTGTACTGTTGCGAGTCCCGACTATCTGGCTGAGTGGTGTAATACAATATAGTGACCGCAGAGCTAAGACACCCCCTTCACATCCCACTCCATGGCGCCGTGACTATCTGACTGAGCGGCAAAGACGATACAGTGACGGAAGAGCTAAAGACCTCCTTGTGCTCTGAATGGATTGTACTACCTTGAGTGATACCACAATAAACACCTGCATGCCGCGATAGTCTGAGAGCAGTGTAAGCTGATACAGCAGTGGTAATAACAGAGGTTCAGTGTACATTGTGCCGCCCATGTGCAGTGGCGGCCACCTGCACCCCAATATCGGATAACAGAAGAACATATCGTGGTCTAGAGTATTCCTGTTCATTATCTATCTTGCGGGGTGGTGCTTGATCCTGATGCGATACCTTTCTAAGGAGCAAGGGGGTTTGAGATTAAAGACTTGCCGAGAGAATTTGAGACTTAAGAGTAAATACATAAAAGAGAGCTGCGGCAGAGGCGAGAGAGTTTTTGGCTGGCAGGTACCCGGTGTGAGTTAAAGTGGTAGTGACGAGTGGCAACAAGTACTGGGTTGCAACAAGTCTTCGAGGGTGTCCGGCGTGTTGGATTGCGGCAAGTAGTGGGAATGTGTTTCCGAGCCACAAAAGGTTTATTGATGCTCGTTCATTAGGTCCACCAGTGTGAGTGATTACAAAGACTTTCCATGTACAGAGAACTTATATAGATTTATTATTTAGATTTTATAACCTGCATGTAAATAGCAGTTATTTGCTTTGTTTGACATCTATTGTGATTAATCATTATAGACATAGTTTATTTTCAACTATCTCTACAAAAAAAACTAAGTTAGCAATTTTCTTTCATTTATCAAAGACCTCCATCCCCAAACATACCTATCTCCAACTTTTAACAATACACAATGTGGTGGGCGATCAATATTACATATTTATTCTCCAGTTTCAGAATTTTACCCATGCCTTCTATTTGTATAGACCTTTATCAGTTTGTGCTATGATGTACTAGTGTAAAAGGTATTAATATCTTATTTTCTGATGTTATAGAATTTGCACATAATTATATTTGTTTGTTTGGCTGCAGAAACTGTGATTTAAATACATGGTTCTTTTCAGACAACTTTTTCCAATAGTGTCTGAAGCTTGTGTTGTAGAAATATGTTTCATCCACCATACATGGGCTATTAAAATAATTCAAAGTAATTAACAATTTAAAATTTTAGTGCCATCACTGTTTTACAGCACCAATGTACAAAAATTATCTTATATTTACCAACTTCCACTACTATTTGCTTTTTTGCTGGAAGATACTAAAAGTTTCTTACTAGATTCATTATCTAAATAGCTAAGATGGACTAAGATGACACACACAGCACGACAGACAGTTGAGTTTAAACCAACTTGCATACGAGCGTCAAGGTTCACAAGACTGATTGATGCATTTTTGTGTTTCAATCTTAATTTGTAAGGTTTCCTAATGCAATTTCATTTTGAAGGTTTTACCATTTAATAATTTCTGCAGATGATTTAACTAGCATGACACACATTGTAAACATACACATTTTCAATTTGGACGAGGGCATTTCAATGTTGCAAAATTCTGAAAATTTGTGGAGTATAGTAATTTTGGAAAAAATTTCCCATGTACTTAAAAGTTTATTACTTGGTTGAGGTCAATAGCAAAATTTTACAGAAAAATAACAACAGATTTTCATAAAATATTTTGTATGAGTCAGGTGTAGTACATAAAAAATTATGATATCGGAATTTGTTTCAGTTTCCCCCATGATTAAGATTTTACTGTAACCATTAAAGAACTCTTTACCTACATGCCATTACCATCTGATGACTATTTAAATTACATACTTCATTGGAAAAAGATTTAGCTCTACCTGATCTCTGATGCCTGCGATATAAGAAATTCTGTACTAGCTCGTCATTTAGCAAATGCCTATTAGGATGTAGAATTAAGAGGGCAGTGTGCACGACCTTGACGCGGACCATTCTGCATCCCCTCTGCTGAAGCCCGTTGTGTGCACTGCACCTACCAACCGAAACAGCCGAGGTGGGCAGTACCGCAACTGCATAAGGGAACACACCCAGCCACATGGCCCCAAGAGGTAGCTGCGCCCAGATGCTGTCCCCTTGAAGCCGGATAGTGCCAAAATGTGCTTAGGAAATAAAGAACACCCAGCAAATGTAGGGAAAGTGCCCCGTACATGCTAATGCCCGTAAACAGCTGTTTATGTGGCGGTTGTTATACTGCCACTCATAGGCAAAGTGCGGAGATGTAGGTCGCACTCACGTTTGTTGAGTCAGTTTAAAGGTCAGAGGTAACCTTCGTTCCACTTAAACAGTTTTTAATTATAGTCAGTCTGGTTTAACCTCAAATTTTGCTGAAACACCCCTGCGCCACACTGGAAACTTGAACTCGCCCACGTGGTCAGTCCTGCCGCATACGATCCTATAAATTATTTTTGAAGTGAATTTAAATGTAATAAATTTGTTAAGTGTTTTAAAGTCTTCTCTGTTCCTTTCAAAAAAAATTCAAGAACTAAAATACGTATTACTGCAATTTAACGAAACGTAAATATCTGGATATCTAAAAACTTAATTTTGGAAAATAATTACATAAACATTGCCTAATACGCCTTGGGATTTTAATCTTCAAGAATTTAGATTTAAAAAAATTGTTCTCTTTTTATCTTGTGTTGTTTAAGAGATTATGTGTATCGACGAGTGCATGGCAGGAACTTGCTGGACGAGGCAGGTGCACCGTTAGAGGGAGGCGTCAGTCAGCGGTTGGCGACGTAAGAGGGAGGTGGCTCTGTGTCGCTCCAAGCACCACCATATCTTTGTTGAATAACTCATAATGTATCAACAGTTCAATTCTCGTATCTTTGTAACATTTTCATTTAATTTCGTTGCCCGGAGTTATCTCCTTCACCCCTGTCCCTCGCGACGCACAGGGGCTTAATGTTACTTAAGTTTGACTCCAGCCCGCGTGGCTGTTTTTCACCATGCAGCTTCGCCGACCAGACAGGCATAGGTTTGGGCCCGCTTCAGCCACCACCATAGTGATTGTGCTGTATGGATATACTGTGATTTTTCAAAAATAACCACCTCAGGAAGTACATGTATTATTTATTGGCTTGCCGCTTCACGGCCTTAAGGTTACGGGATCCTGAAAACCCGCCAATTTACCTAGTGTTGTGTATTGTTTGCGTGGGCGTCCAGTTGCACGATATCCCTGGCGAGTGTCTTGTGTGTGCATCGATGGTGGGGAACACCTAAAGAGTCCCATGCATATTTAAGATGTCTAGCGGGAGGGAATAAAATCAGCTAATGCAGTGGTCGCCGGCCACACAGTCCAGCTCTCCGAGTGCTCGTCCTCCCTGACGAGCTGGCGCTACCAGGCAACCTGTCCTCTACACGCTACTGCTATGCAGGACAGTTCTCATTCAATTTACCGCAGCTATTTCTACAGCTAACCCCTCACCGCAACCCCCGCTCGCGTCAACCTTATGCTGAACATGTTTATTGAAATTTCAAGGAATCTTCAAGTCTATATTGATTTTACGACTGCTCCAAATTCCTCAAATGTTGAGTTCTGTACAATGACGTGGTACTGACTCCTATCCATTTTAGCAATTTTTAAGGTAAGATCCAGCTTGTTTATTGACATTCGGTATAGACATTTTCACAAGCAGTGGTATTCCAACCTATCGAGGGAGAACTTTCCTCTCGCCTGCTCGGCAATGCATAATATTGTGTACAGTTTGTAAAACAAATCCTAGTGCCTTATGTCTTGTGTTTATTTTATTTCTTCTCCTCACTTAGATTTTGTTTTTTTTTTGTACAAATAACAATCATTGTTGTCTCTGTTATGACGCCCGTGTTTAAGTGTATCTAACGGAAATCATTCATCACCTTCATCTGATCGCTTGGGAAGTTTTCGTTTTGGGAATGAACTCGACAGGTTGCAATGCACGCCGAGAGGTACTCAGTCGACGTCTTCGAGCCTAGGGGGAATCATCAACTCACCTGAGAATACTCCTTGACAATGTCAACAAACACTTGCGTGCTCTCAAGGTGCTAAAACAGCCCACAGACAGTTGGGAAACTCTCCTTATTCATCTAGTTACCAGCAAATTAGACGCTACAACCCTATGAGAGTGGGAAACTGCAGCCCCAGTTACAGAGCTCCCTACCTTCGCAGAACTAATCAAATCTCTCCAGCAGCGGTGCCAAATTCTAGAGGCTGTTCTCTTGAGTAGATCACACAGGAAGTCTGGGCAAAATGAAACTCTCACCAAGGGGTTCAATACAGCATCTCGTAGACAGTATACAAATAATGCAACATACGTCACAGCACAGGGCATAAGGTGTAAGGTGTGTGAGTCAGGGCATCCACTGTATCAGTGCGATACCTTCCGTGAAATGCCTGTAGCGGAACGCATGCAGGTGGTGAAGAAGCTTGGGATATGTTTCAACTGTCTCAAGACTGGCCACCAGGTAAATCAGTGCACATCTGGCATGTGCAAGCATTGTAGTTGCAAGCATAATTAGTTGTTACACCCAGACCACACAGCCCTTGCAGCCTCTGGGGAGGCACACACATCACTGCTAGGAGATAATAGATCACACGATGGACACGACACAAGCAACAATACCACAGTACCATGTATGGCGAATGGTACAACAGGAATGGTGCAGATTCTGTTGTCCACAGCTTTGGTTAATGTACGAGATTCTCGTGGTGATGTGAAAACAATGCAAGTATTGCTGGATTCTGGTTCACAGCCAAACTTTATCACGAGCATGCTGTGCAACTATTGGGCCTGAAAAAACAGAGAATGTCATACCCAATTTGTGGAATAGGGCAGTAAGAAGCACAGGCACATTCCAGTGTATTCTGTACGATCCAGTCGCGAATAAATGCATACTCTTGCAATTTAAACTGTCTAGTGCTTCCCATAATCACTCATCAACTACTAACTGTTCAGGTTGATCTAACACAGTGGAAGATACCACCATCTATTCAACTTGCAGATCCAGGTTTCGATTCACCAGGCAGAATTGATATGCTGTTGGGTGCGGAAATATTTATGAATATGCTATGTATTATCAGATAAGATCTGTAGAGCATGCACCCACATTCCAGAAGACTACACTTGGATGGGTAGCATCTGGAAGCATCAAGTCAGTGCCAGCTTTGGACACCTCATTTGCCTGCCATCTTGTCACAAATGATGATCTGCACAAACAGTTACAGAAATTTTGGCAGCTTGATGGATGTCTTAATAAAACACATCTTTCACCTGAAGAAGCATACCGTGAAGCACATTACCAGGAGAACACCAAACGAGATGACAATGGTAGATACATTGTCAAGTTACCCTTGAAGAGCAAGGCTGAGGCTCTTGGAATCTCGATGGATGTTGCAACCTCTAGAATGCACCAACTGGTGAGAAAGTTCAATAAGGATCCTCTGCTCAAACAAGTCTATTCTGAGTTTATGAAGGAATACCAACTACAGAATCACATAAAATTAGTCACAGACAGTAATTGTAGCGATACTGCACGTGATCACTTTTACTTACCCCATCATGCAGTCCTGAAGGAGTCCCCAGCTCAACAACAAAACTGTGTGTGTGTGGTATTTGATGCCTCTGCGAAGTCAAACTGATGGTTGGACCCACCATTCAGCAAGACTATTTCCATTCTGGTTAGGTTTCGCACCCATAAGATTGCTATGACAGCTGATATTGCAATGATGTACCGTCAAATTCTCATTGACCCCTCTCATGCTGATCTGCTAAGAATAATATGGCGAGGAGACTCTACTGAGGACCTTCATACCTTCAGGCTTTTGACTGTTACCTATGGGACAGTATCAGCTCCATTTTTAGCTGTCAGAATACTCCATCAATTAGCATCAGATGAATCACAAGATTTCCTAAGAAGAAATTTCTATGTAGACGATGTAATGACTTGTGCAGACACCATAGACAAGGCCTTAATATTGCAACGAGATCTAACATCTCTGCTGCAACGGGGAGGTTTTCACCTACGAAAGTGGACATGCAACAACCAAGATGTTCTAAAGCATCTGGCAGAAGAAGCTCGAGAAATCAAAGGAGTACAACCATTGGACAATCACTCAAGTAAATCACTTGGTATCCTATGGAACTCACGACAGGATTACTTTCACTACAATATTAAGGGTTTATCACAACGTTATAGGATTACCAAACAAACTGTCCTATCATACATTGCTCAAATATTCGACCCACTGGGACTTATCGGCCCAGTTATACTGAAGGCCAAGCTGCTAATGCAAACCTTATGGCGGATGCAATTGGAATGGGATGAATCACTTCCGGCCCTTCAGCACACAGTATGGAGCCAGTTTCGAGAAGATTTAGCACTACTCGACAAAATTAAAATTACAATGTTGTGATTCCAAGTGACACAAATGATATTCAATTTCACGGCTTCTGTGATGCCTCAGAACTGGCATACGGTGCTTGTATCTATCTCGGTCACACAGATCATAATGGATGCATCCATGTCAACTTGATATGTTCAAGGTCAAGGGTTGCACAATTAAAAAGGATATCGTTATCTCGACTGGAGCTGTGTGCAGACCTGCTGCTGTCACACTTAATAAAAAAAACCATGAAGATAGTTTGTGCTGTCTACAGTCAGATTCAACTGTTGTTCTCGCATGGCTGAATGCTCCATCCTGCAACTGGAAAACATTTGTCGCCAACAGGGTGTCAAAAATTCAAGACTTGACACAAGATATGACATGGAGACTTGTCTATAGAGGACAATCCTGCAGACAATGTATCAAGAGGGGTAGCACCGAAGCATCTTACTGAGTTGCAGCAATGGTGACATGGCCCAGCTTGGCTGTGTAAGGAAGCCAATGAATGGTCACAACCAGTAAAAATAAATATTGTTGATGCACCAGAAGGAAAACAGCCATGCACCCTGCTCGCCACGTCCCCAGACATAGAGATAGTGGACAGGTATTCATCTCTGCACAAACAGCAACGTGTGCTAGCATTCTGCTGGAGATTCATTACAAATGCAACACGGCCACCACCAGAAAGGATCAAGGGACATTTAAGTGTGTTGGAACTATCCTCAGCATTGGATAAGATCATCAAGTTGGAACAAGAGAAGGAATTTAGGCAGGAACTATGCAATATGAAGACTGGAAGGCAAGTCAGTCCGAAGAGAAGCATCAAGACGTTAAATCCATTTCTCGATGATGCAGGCCTTATTCGGGTAGGTGGAAGGACCCAGAAGTCGTTAGCAACCTATAGTCGAAGACATCCAATACTACTTTCACGGTCCAGTAAGATAGCAAAACTCATCGCAGCTAATGAACACTCGACACATGCATGCAGGACCACAGCTGGTGCATGCAGCCATTAGACAGAGGTATTGGCCATTGAACGGTCGCAATTTAGTACACGAAACAGTTCATGATTGTGTACACTGTTTTAAAGCCAAACCCAAGGTGGCTCAGCAGCTCATGGGAGACCTTCCACCACAGAGAGTGCAACCTTCCAGACCATTCCTGCACACAGGTATAGAATTCTATGGACCAGTGATGATTCGCCCGAATCTGAAGCATGGAGGCACTTCTGTCAAGGCCTATGTCTCACTCATTGTATGCTGTAGCACAAAGGCAATCCACTTAGAGCTAGTTACAGGTCTCACAACTGCCGCATTCTTGGCTGCATTGAAAAAGTTCATTGCAAGACTGGGTAAATGAGCTCACATCTACTCAGATAATGCCACAAATTTCGTCGGAGCACAATGAGAGCTGAAGGAATTGTTTGAACTCTTATCACATAGATGAACATCAAGGAGCTGTGAGACATTTGTTGGCCAAGGAACATATTGAATGACATTTTGCAACCCTCGATCGCCCCATTTTGGTGGTCTATGGGAAGCTGCAGTGAAATCATTCAAACAGCACTTGCGAAAGGTAGTAGGATCAGCCCTCTTGACCTACGAAGAAATGTACACTTGCCTGACACAAATAGAGGCCTGTTTTAATTCACGTCCCCTGACTCCCCTCTCCGGTGATCCTAGTGACCTCCTGCCACTTACTCCTGGACACTTCCTAACTGGTGATGCACTCACTGCCCTGGTTGAGCCCAGCCTTCAGGATGTCAGTAAACAGGTTGTCAAGATGGCAACACACTCAACAACTAGTCCAACACTTCTGGACACGCTGGTCCAAGGAGTACCTGGCTGTGCTCCAGCCTTGTGTCAAGTGGAATTCGGAGATCAAGAATCTTGCAGTCGGGGAGTTGGTTTTCATCAAGGAAGACAACCTCCCTCTGCTCAAGTGGTCCATGGGACGCATCACTGACCTTCATACTGGAGAAATTGGAAGAGTCCGCGTCGTAACAGTGAAAACAACAACTGGTCTTCTCAAGCGAGCAATAAATCGACTGTGTCCACTGCCCTTCAGTAACTAATTATGATCAGTGAAATGTAATGTGGTGATCAAGTATCACAGTACTGTAATTTGGGTGCAAGTACCCCATTGAGCAATTGTTGGGGATGGTCATTGGTAGTTTTTGATTAGCGTATCTGTATGTTCTGTGTCAAGTGCCAGTTATGTGCAGAGGCACCAAAATTTGTAGCAACATCATACTGTGTGTATAAATTTAGTATGTGTACTATGCTTGTTGAAAGAGCAACCTTTCAAGGTGGGCGGCATGTTGAGGCTGTCCGAGTGAAGGCATGCTTTGGAGCACGTCAGGGCAAGCACCGGCGCCGGCTCAACCCCCCTTACCAACGAGGAAAGGCACGTCAATGGACAGTTGCTTAGGAATGTGAAGGGAGGCAAACAATGACGGTGAGGACACTGACGGATAGGGATTGGGACCAGCAGGCGGGCTAGTGGCAGGTTTGCTGGGCTGGACACTGCAGTCAGTCAGCATGAGGACTTGTGATCGGACGTTTGCAGTGGGATTGTTTGTTGGAGTGATGTATATGTGCATGTAGTTAAAAATCAAAATAAAATGCACGTCGGCGTAAAGATACGGGTTATAAACAAGGAAAAAGATGTCATCCTAGCACAGACCGACAGAGACGGGCTACACACAGTCGCCAAGCAGACAGCTATAGTGTAATTGGCTGTGGCAACTTCGGCTCAGACACTTCGCGAGCAGGGAGCAACAAAAGTACCCAAAATTGGCTGAAGGACTCGTGACACATGTTGCAACTGAAAGCTGGCGGGCGGATAAGCCACTTACGGCCAATACAGTGGCTGCATGAGAGGGTGGCAAGCACCCCTTCCCCTGTGAAGATCACCGTGCTACTATGCGCAACTGCGACACGCAACAGAGTATGCGAATTGCGATCATGGCGACAAAAGGAGATAAGTTGTCACACGTAAAATGCAACACATACCGAAAAACAATAAATAGTGACCTAGTCCCAAAATATTACTAATCAGCAAAAATTTGTCAATGCATACAAATAAATTGGAGCCAAAATGTTATAAAGACCTATATAAAAATAAACAATACATAATGGCATTCTCACCTCCTCTGTGGTGGTGTTACCATCATCACTGATGTTCACAACTGCTTTCTTAACTTCGTCAGGCAGTTCAGAGTCTCTCTCCTTGCTCTCCTTTGTAACAATTACTGCTGTTTGTTTAGAGGATGCCTCATCTTTGTCCAGTAGCTTTGCTTCTGTGGTTCCTTTCTGTAAGTTCATTCTCACATGCAAACCCTGAGGAATGGCCTGGCCTATTAAAAAACAAAAAAAGTGATGGCACACAACATAAATACAGTTCTGATCTAACTAAAATCAACATCTACCATCCTCACCTGTGTAGAACATTTTTTCCCCTTTTCAATAAATAAATTAATTGATACAAGTTTGCTTTTCTCATTACTAACTAATTATTTTATCTGTACCTTTCTTCCTGAATCTTGCTATTTCATATTATATTGACGAGAATTTCACTTCTGTATAGATACAGTGAAGCTACAATACAGAGTACAAAAATAAGTGTGTGTATATACAGGATGTCCGTGCTTAACGTTTAAAACTCTCTGTAGTGACGTAGAGTACATTCAGACAAGTATTTTTTATATAGGACACTTGGGGGTAATCGGACGGGAAATGCCTTAAATTTGGCGACGAAGATTTAATATGATGTCACACCTGTGTCACGTCGTAGTCGTCAGTTAGCAGCTCAAAATATAGCGCAGGTACAATTGCAACGGTTCCCCACATCTTCATGATGTCAGCATGGCTCAGTGCATGTTTTGAAGTCAGCCTTCCGGGTACGAATCTTGGTCCCATCCATTGTTCTTATTCCCATTTTGTTCTCGTTCTTTAGAAGACAGTGTGGTAGCCTTGACTCACACGAACAAGGAAAGAGAGGTGGCAGTCGAATGCAGTCCTGTGTGGGCGTGTGTGTGTTTGCATCTTTGTTGGTCATAGTGCTACCACAAAAATGAACAGGTTTACTTTCAATGAACAGGCAGATATGCATTTGGGTTTTGGTGCTGCAAATTCAAATGCGCTTGCAGCTCGGTATCTGTATGCAGAAAGATTTCCGCAGCGTGTTTTACTGAACCATGCCTATTTTTCGACTGTCGATCGTCGACTGTGAGAAACTGGCTCTGTGCAAGTAAGTAAACACGTACCAATGTTTTGTATCCAAACGTGCCGTTATATCGGACCAAAAACTTAATTTACATAACATTTCCTTAGGCTCATCGAGAACGTGGGGCTCGCCAACCTGTCCCCAACGAGGTCCAGGAGGCTGTGTTCCAGCGGGTCGATAACGACCCTTGCACCAGCACCCGTCGCATCGTTGGACAATTAGGTATTTCGAAAACGGCTGTCTGGTCGGTATTGAAGGGCAATGGATACAAGGCGTATCACAAAACCACAGTACAGAAGCTTAACACAAGGGACTACCCCCTTCAGGTACACTTCTGCAAGTGATTTCGCGAAGAATCTCTTCAAAATCCTGAGATTCCCTCACTGGTATTGTTTACTGACGAATCCAACTTCAACGAAAATGGAATTTTCCATTCCAAAAATAATATCCATTGGGCTGTGAACAAACCACATAGTGCGTACGAACGTGGCCGACAAGAAAAGTTTAAAGTTAATGTCTGGGAAGGTATTTCAGGAGATCATACATCATATTAAATCATCGTCACCAAATTTAAGGCATTTCCAGTCCGATTACCTCCAAGTGTCCCATATAAAAAATACTTGTCTGAAAATCCTCTAAGTCACTACAGAGAGTTTTAAACGTTAAGTGCGGACACCCTGTATATTTTTGTATATATATATATATATATATATATATATATATATATATATATATATATATATATATATATA